>APFE030956289.1:0-16444 GCA_000404065.3 Pinus taeda | reverse complement strand
GAAATGACCAATGCCAACAAAGCAAACAAAGTTGTAGAAGAAGGCCAAGGCATCTAAATCGAATGGCGAACGGACCAACTTAAACATGGGTGTCCTAAATGAAATAGGGGACAAAGTTTGTGATGCCACCCAAGATGCCATCGACGAGGCCATGTCAGAGCATCAGATTGTGTTGGGGGAGCTTCATACACAGCTATGAGAGCTTGGGATCTAGGTCACGCCAACACGCACTAGCGCTACTCAGGGGTTTCCTAGTATGATAGCTAATGATCCATTGCTGAAGGCCCAGATGGCCCATACCATCGCGATTCCAGCAGGAGCACTGATCACCAACAATGCGGAGGACTGAGTTGTGCTAGGACACCTTACAGGGCTGCGAGTAAACATGGCTTCCCTGCCGCGAGAGAGATTGCTCCAGCTCCACAACAACACCACAATGGAGCCTAGCGCTAGGGAGGGCCATGCCGAACAGGTGCTTCATGAACAGAAAATTAATATAGAACAGTTGAGCTTCCAATGAGACAAAGCAGTCGTGCAGAATTAGCAAGTGGAGTAGCTAGTAGCAAAAGCCTGCTCGGGTGCCCCTGAGGTAGAGATTGAGGCTGAGCTGCCTATTGGGACACGAATCAACAAGTTGGGTATTTGGTTCCATAAAGTAAAGGAGGAGGTCAGACGGATCCAGCTAGAGCTCAGTTTAAAGATAGTAGAATTAAAACTGTAGGTGCACGCTTCGACGCTACTAGAGGTCATCGAGTAGTGCAAAAATATCATTACCTTTGGGCGTGAGATGATCACACATTCGATGAAGGAATGTACCGACTTGTTGACTCAGTCAATTGTTACGCTTATCTCAATCTAGGAAGATCCAACACTTCAGTGACTGGAAACTAAGGCAAGGGAGCTCTAGCAAGCCTATGATAATATCAGGGGAACCATGCAAACGGTTGCTATTACGCAACGCTTGGCTAAAATAAGGGAGGCCCAAGACCTAAAAATCCAAGTCGATGCGGCCAGAGAGAAGGAATACGTGATTAAAGCTGGTCTCCAACCATGTTTTGATGAGGCATTCGTAGTTTCGACCACCATAGAGTGCAAGGTAGCACACATGCAGACATAATATGCAACCATGGAGACTGCAAATACGGAGACTGATTTGTCTGTGACACACGTGGAACTGATACAACGGATGACAGAAGAATTTGCTGCAAGTACAAGCAAAGCAGAGAGGCTGCTAATTGATATCCACGTGAAGATTACTACACTAGTTGAGTGACTTGGGCCGAGTCACGACGATTGTTTTGGGGGACTGTTGGGTAGTAGAAGCCCCGCCTAATGGTCATGGGGCACGAAGCCCGAAAGTTTGGGTAGAGATAGGGTAAAGACTTCGCGGGATGCACGGAGCGTGAATTGTAATAAGTCAAGTCAAAGGGTTGTCTGCCCAAAGATAATGTAAAGGAATGTAAGTTGAGACAGCCCGCCCATGGTTCGTGGACCATGGAAATGTATAAATACAATGAGGCTCTATGGTTGGAGTAGTTAGTTTTTGTGCATGAATGATCTGAATGGTAACAGGTTCATGAGCTAAGAAGTTTTGGAGCATTTCTAAGTCCAAGTCGACGGTATTGGATAGGGGATAGAGGCTCTGTAGTTGTGTGTGAAAAGGCTTGGTAGAGTCCGTAGCTGTGTGCATGGACCCCTGCAACTGAGTGCGCAGAGTAGATTTGGATGTATCGACAATAAAGTGGAAATAAAGATAAGTTGATTTTAAAACATTGTGTTAACCTGAGCTATTGTAGATCTAGTTAATTTATGATTGATACTTCTATTGAATTTTTATGTATATGATTATGTTCTTGGTTAATGCAAAGTTGTATTTGTGTTAAATGCGCACACTGGTTATGCTAATTAAATGTTTTCTTAAAGACCATCACAAGTAGATCTGATCTAAATAACTCCTTAAGTAATTAGTGTCGAGGAATAGCCCTGTCTTAGATCTGTGCGGAAGCAGAGGAATGTGAAGCTACAGAATGGTGTGTGGAACATGAAAACCACATCTAGACATCCCAAGCATGCGGAAACCTGGTTCTAGCACCCTCCCTTGCTACCTCGGGTGAGACCTCTGTGGAGTGATAAAAAGGTGTCTTTGTAACTCCTAATTACCTCACATTAATTGTCAACCCAGGGACGACTTTTTATTTCAAGAGTGTACTCAGTTTGAGGCGGCTATTTACTCAAGAGTAATGTTTTGCAGTATATTGCTTAAAATCCAAAAGTAAATGAAAGCTAGAAATAAAATCTAATTGGAACAGCAAGAAACTGAAATGTTCTAAACTAAATCATTCACTCAGACAACCATCAATCGAGGATACAATAGCAATAACTCATTCCTCTAGAAATTGATGCAATTAAAATCAAATTGGAACAAGACAATCAATCTGGGAACGAGGGAGCAATAACCAATGTTCTCTACAGTTGACAGTCCTGCTTTAAAGCAATTAAAAGGTAATCGAAATTGAACTAAAGCTGATATTGAAAGTAAACTATGAAAACCCTTTAAAAGCAAACTCTTGCAATTAATCAACAGAAATGAACAACAAAGTAAATGGACATCAAACTGGAATTAAAGGAATCGAATAACCAATCCTATTGAACAACAATCTGTAATGAATATCAATCAAACGGAACAACAAATGGAATGAAACCATAATTGAAATAGAACAGTGAAGCTTTATATTTGAAATGACCAGCATAACAATATACGTTGAGAAGGATAATAATCTCTGTTGTGATGGAAAAGAACAATCACACGATTCAATCTCAACTTGTGCAATAAAACAATTTCATAAAATATTATAACAGCTCGCTGCAAAAACATGAAACTGTAAGGCAATACAATTCAAAGAAATAGGAACTAAATCAAACCATCACACAACGGAAATTGGAAAGATATAATACAACAGTAGCATACTCCACCAGAGGCTAGGCCCTTAGCCACCAACAGATGATGTTGGGCTACTTCAGATGAGAAGAATGTACAACAACCCTTTTATTTATTCATCCTCAAATTGTGAAATCATTAAAACAACAAAAGATTTGAAGATTACAATGGCAATACAACAATCCCTATCCTATCATGAATAATCCACCATCATTATTGAATCTCTAGTTCTGAATCCTTATTTCTCCATCATTTTCCGTCATTTTTCCCCTCCCCGTCTCTGATCTCTGTTTTCATTTAAATAGAGAGAGAGCAGAGAGCAGTTACAAACAGAGATAATCACAACATGATTCTATTACAAAATTGGATTTTTTCCAACCAATTGGTCAAGAAGAAAATATATTTTCATCTATCTTTCAACAAGAGCAGGGTGAATTTGGCTTTGCAACTGAGATTTGGAAAACGATCGCAACAGCAAATCTGAGAAAATCATGCTCTAAGAACCCTGCGTTTCTCTCAACACAAGCCGAATTTGGGTAAACCGTTTCCTAACAAAGTTAGTTGGGTTTGTTCGGGACAAAACCCATGTTCTGGATTTTCTAGATTCTTTTCCATTTTCTCATAATCTCAACCGCAAAACGGTCGCTCCTTATTCCACAGGCTGTTTCCAAAAAGGGCGGTAGCTGTGGGATTTGTTTGGCTAAATAACTCTTCCGAACCTATGTCAAGCCCCTATAAGCCAAAACAATTATAAAATATTTGAACATCGAATGCCATAAGAAGCGAGACAGGTTCAACCTACAAGTTCGCAGACTTAGGATACACTATCACAGTCAATTTTGCAGGTGTTAGATAACATTGTCTTAAATTGATATATTTTTATCTTAATTGTTTTGGATGAGTTTTGTCCTAATTATCATTATCCTATGTTAAGATTGTCTTACCTATAAATTTTTGTCTTAAAATATCTTTGTCTCAAACTATTTATCTAAAATATAAAATTTTGCTTAAAAATGTTTTTGTCTTAAATATATAGTTTTGTCTTAAAATATTTTTGTGTAAATTTTTTTTGTCTTAAAAATAAAATTTTGTTTCAATTTTTTTTGTCTTAAATTTATTGAATTGATATTTAATTTAATACAAAAAGTGTTTTTTAAAACAAAAGGTTTTTTTGTCCTAAAAATGTCCTAAAAGTGCTCTTTGTGTGGCCCATAGTTGCAGTGAAATGGAAAAGTAAATCAATAAGATTTAATATGCATTAAATAAACAGATTTTCATATGTTTTCCATATCAAGCAAATCAATGAACCTCTTTATTTCTTTATAATAAATTTCTTAATAGTGGTCCCTCGATGTAGGAAGGATATAATTAATTGGTTTTATATTTCATTCACATGTTATGAAATATGTTTTCCATTGTAAGTTTATTTTTATAGAATTTGGTCTATTGTATTATTATTAAATGTTCTTTTTAAGAAATGATGTAGGAATTTGGAGAATTTTGAAGCGAAGTTTTATAACAAGAAAAATTCCATGGTTATGATGGTAATGAAGACTTCCATTATAAATTTCTTTTAATAGGATTTTGTAGGTAGGAAATTGAAGAAGCTTGAACCGATTTTTTATAAAAAGAAACTTCCATGGTTCTAATGTTAATGAAGATTTCATTAATGATGATTGTAGAATAATTCTTTGGCAATGGTTAGGTAAATTTTTTTTTTTTTTTTAATTTTTAGAATTTGTAAAAGATATTGGAAGTTTATAAACTTAATATGTGAATGCATTTTTATTGGAGTTGACTACTCCACGGGGGTTTCACTAGGAACCAATATGATACCACACGGGTTCATATTGGGTGATATATATTGAGAAAAAAATGACACAATATATTGAGCATATAACAACGGGTAAATGGTTTCATTATTGGCATCTATTAACAATATAGCTCAAACTTAACAAAAAAATATAAAGGGTTATAAAAAATTCTAATGAAAAAATGGAAACGTACAATATCTAGTGAAAGTATGAGTTCTTCAAATTGTGAAGGTGTATTGGGTTCGTATTGGTAGGGGGTTAAATAATGTGACTTTTAGAGGGATTTTCCAATATGTAGTCAAACTAAAGGTATTGTCTAATATGCTGCAAATGCATGTTCTATGTTAGAGGTTCATTGAGTGAAGCCCCTGTGGACTACTCCAACAAATACAAGTAAAAGTTGGGAATATTCAAGATAATTGGTGAAACAATCCAACATACAGACTAGACAAATATGCCAAATATTTAGTTAAACATGTTAAGTGAGAAAAAAATGGTGTGATTGAGCAGAGATGGACAATTGCCTTGGCATGTCCAACATGAGAGGCAAAAGATCCAAGTTGTGAAGGATACAAATTAGTAGGTTTGGTCCAAGGATAATCAAAGAAGTAGTACATTGTGATGATATATAAATGCACTTTTCATATAGTAACTTTGTAATTGTAAAATAATTTTGAATGCTTGTTGCACTTGAATGGAAAGGGTGTTGTAAGGGATCCACGATTGGTTGCACCCAACACCCCAATATTTTGGTCCATGTTGGTTTCCCAAAGTGTCTTGTAAGTCCTCCTAAATAAAATATACATAGATTAATGTGATAACACATGTATTCATGTAGCGTGCATCTATCCTCTGTATATGGTGCTCATTTTTGTAGCATTGGGAGGTAATCTCGCATGCTAAGGATCCTTGAAAATAAGAAAAAGAAATTATAATATAAATGAAAATTAAATTTTTATATTTATTTATTTAATCTCTACAGAGCCTAAGTCAGTCCCACCATTAGAGGTTAGCCTTGGTCACAACAACACTCATGTGACCACTATATATAATGCAATTTGACCTCGCCACTTCTCATGAATTCAAATCTCACAAGATAAGATATTTTTTGCTGATTTAAGTGAAGGTGGTAAGACAGAGAAAGATGAGTTTGTGGGCAGAGTTTTATGGGAAGGCCAAAGTTCTTGGTAGGTAGTTTGACTAGTTTTGACTCATATTTTTGACTGAAAAAATTGACACATATTTATAGACAATTTAAATTGTGAAATTTGTTGGATATTGAATTCTCCTTAGTAGAAAAGTTGGTTTGGGATTTCTAAAGGTTGGAATTTTCTAATTTAATCATGTGTCTCTTATTATGTTTCAAAGTATCTTTATGAATCTATGGTTATTACGTTATAGTTGATATTTTTCTCTATATAATTACTTCATGATACAAATTACATAACACAAATTAAGAATACAAATCATTGGAATTAATTATCACATTAGAAAATTTAGTTTCTATTATCAGAAAAAATCAACATAGTATCAAAAGCTAGGTGAAGGAGCAAGAAGAAAATAATTGAATAATTTTAAGTTTTTCGTAGAGAAAGAGGTTTCTCAAACATTTGATTCATCGCAATTTGAATAATGGCTCCAAACCTTAGAAGTGAAGACACATTGGAAGGTGAAATCAACTATCAATCTTGGAAAACTCGAGTACTTATCATCTTGGAAGAAAATGACTTTTTAGGTCACGTGGAAAAATATATTCCAGAACCAAAGGGAGTGGGGTAGAAGGAAAATTCAAAAAGAGTGAGCGAAAGGCAAAGATGATTATTGTATACTCTATAAAATACCAAGTGATTCTTCATGTTAAAGAAATAAAAAGTGTTATAGAAATGTACAATTCCCTAAGAAAGTTATATGAAAGAAATGATAATAAAAACAAATTAACATTAAAGAATTATCTTTGCAATATTAAAATGACTAAATCATATTCTATGACATCTTGTCTTATTTAAATAACTCAAATTAAATACCAACTTATAGGCACTTTTTGAAGATTCAAAATTATTTACATAACACAAATTAAGAATACAAACCATTGGAATTAATTATCCTTCACCATGTAAACCATTCATTTAGGGAGTTTATGCACGTGGAAAACAACCATTATTTCATGATATGTGGGATGATTGTATTCAAGAATAAAATAGGTCACAAAGTTAAAATGAACTTCAAAACAAAGAGAGTCGAGCCATTGTTTCTCACAAAATGAAAGGCAAGAATCATAGAAAATTTAATAAGAGGAACTTTGGAGATTTTTACAAAAAGAAAATTGGAATATTTTACCAAAGAATTATAAATAGATCATATCAAAATAAGGACAAATTAAAATCCAAATGATTCATCTTTCATAATATTGGTCACTATGCACCACGATTCCCTAAAAGAAAGGGGAAGGAAAAGGCACAATATTCTACGGCCAATGTTAATGAATAAAATAATGATGTGAAGCCACCTTTAAAGAAAAATAAATTCTTCATTTGAAGAATTTGATCATTGAAAGATAAGTATTTATGTTCTTCTCATCCTTACTTCTTAGATATTTATTATTCTATTAGTTGAATCATTGGTACTTTATTCTTATTATTAATATAATAAAAGGAAATTTTTTAAGGATTGTTGTAGTACAAGCAAGTGTAGTAGGAAGAAGGAATTTCCTACGAAGGGAAAACGAAAAGATATATAAATACTTAGGATGATAGATGATCAATGGGAACTAATCTCTAAAGGAAATAGAAAACCTATTGAAATCTTCTAGAAAGTAAATTCTAGCATTAGGTTTGGATTATTATATAATAATCTTAGAAGAATTTAAGGGATATCTACAAGGAGGCAAGCTAAAATAAAAACGTTCGTACAACTCTCAAAATATAAGTAATTTATACCCTTATATCTTGACTATTATTTTTTTTCCTTACAGTCTTGCCTTTTCTTCTTGTATCAGTTTACTCAATTTTTTTTTATTTTTTTTTGTAAGCTTTGGTAGGACTCTCTAGTTTTCATGTCCATTACATACCCCACTACGGGGGAAGGGTAGCCCAAGATTTGAACCCAAGACTTTCGGTTCGGTGAGACTTCATTTCCACGACCACTGCTGCTTGAGCTACTCCATGCAGACTCACTTTACTCAAATAATAATTGTTTCTTTAATGATATATTGAATAAATTTTGTAGGAACGTTGCTAATATGGTCTCTCAATTGAGAGTGAGAAAACAAGATTACCACAAGGAGGACCTGGAGATGAAGGATTTTGTAAAGTTTTTTGTTGAATTACATATCCATATTTATGGACCAAATATCTCAAAATTGAACATTTCAAGTTAATATACATATATGGTACATTAGTACCTATCATATATTTAAGGAAATAAGTGAGACTTTGCAGAAACATATAACCAGATCACTAAATTTGAGAAATTATGAAACAAGGATTAATTGAGCTCTGTTACATAGTCATTAATGAATAAATTATGGATACATTTTAGCTTAGTTTGATGCTAGATGTCTCCCTCTTTGAAAGGAATGATGAGGAAAACAAAATTGATATTGGTTGGGTCATAAAGGATTTTGACTAATAAAATATGTATACATTCACTTCTTAAGCCATAAGGACTTGGTAAGGATGAGCAAAATTAAATTTTTAATGGAAACTAAAATTAGATATATCTTGTCCATAGAATCCAAAAGGACTTAGCTAGCAGAAAGAATTGACTATGTCAACCAAGGGAGACGTATGAAATCTACATTTAAATAAAAAAAGGACATGGATAGGTCAAAAAGGACTCTGACCAGAAAGGTGAATAGTTCAAAGGAAAAATATCCGAAGAAGTTGAAAATATTTAATGCCTATGCTAAGGTCATGACGAGAAGAGTTTTATACATTTTCTTGAAGTGTCATAAAGGATCATTGCTCGCCTTGGATATTTAAATATATTTGTCATTGCAACACGCTCATTAAATTTTTGTTATGAACGAAATTCCTTGTTAAAGACAAGTCTATTACAAGAGAATACCTCACTCACTAAGAGGGAGTGCTAATTTTTGTGGCATTGAAAGGTAATATTAGATGCTTAGGATCCTTCAAAATAAACAAAGGAAATTATAAATATTCAAACGGAAATTCATTTTTATTATTTGTTTTTGTAGACTGAAATAAGCATAACTCGACCACACCATTTGAGGTGACCCTTGGTTAAAAGCACACTCATTTCACCACTATATATATGGAAATTTGACCTCCAAACTTGACAGAAATTTGAATCTTGCAAGACAAGATATGTTAATTTTTCATAGGCGACATTGTTCTTTTCTATGATAGTTGCATTTCATCACTAATACACTAAGTTCACCCCATATCATTATTACATTATTCAAATCTACACCATTATATATAAACATGGGAAATAACGTAAAAATAAATAATAACGCCATCATCATCAATGTAGCAGAACATAACGAGAATAGTACAAGAAAGCATGGACACATATAAATACATTAGGATTGGTTTGGGAAGAGGGAAAAGCCCACTATGGAGAAAACCCTTGAAAATATTCTTAGTCTTAGATGGTCATCAAATGATGGAGAAAAAGAGAGTATAATGATCCATAACTTTATATATGCAGCAAAATAATAATGATATTCGTGAAGCATATCTAATCATGTTAGGAATCATAATCCTAATACGAATGGTTGTATTATGCTATCACAAACAAATGCCAACTATTGTATATTGATGTCACTGTGTCGAACAATGTTGAGCACTATTGTCACTATCAATGAGCCTAATAAATATGTTTGTAGTGGATACTAACAAATCATATCTACAGAAACCAAGATATATGATATCATTTAATTCAACTAAAGTAAAGATGTCATATCCTAGATCTAAACTCAAGTCGCTCTCATCAAAACTATCTATGTGCGACCGAAAAATTGTTCTCTCTCTCTCTCTCTCTCTCTACCACTATATGCAAACAACTACGACTGCACAATCGCCCTTAGGAAGAATTTATGCATACAACTAAGGAAAAATACACCTAAATCCCAAAGTCGCTCCCTTATCGTTATTGTGCGAGTGACTAAGATGTATTGGTCACTCTCAAGATAATCGTATGTGAGTGACCGGGGACCTCAAGCTTTAGATCTACCTCTTAAGCCATGGTCACTCCCATAAGCCTTTGTTCCATCATAAAAGGGTCTATAGTCACTCTCATAGGCTTATCTGCTAGCATCCAAGGACTCAAATTCCATGTTGTCTGTGAGCGACCGAGATACAGAAGACCCTAACCAAGAGCGAACCTTTTGCCTATGATTTTGGACCCTTGAGAGAAGTCCTTCGGCCAAACCTATGTGAACCAAAACAAAAGAGAAGGGAAGATGTGTCCAAATGATATTGAGGTATGTTCTATTTATATGATTTCCTAAGGGTTCATTTGGGGTTAAGATTGACCCAAGAAGTTACTCATGTGATTAGAGCCCATCCATTTCAGAATACATGTATGAATAAAATATTTCATAATTCAATCTCCGCTTAACCAAATTGGGTGATATTTAGCTTGTTTTCGGTCCTATAAAAAAGAAGACTATAATGCAATAATTATCTTAGTCATTTGAGCTATCCAAGGTGGAGTTTTACCGCAGTTGCAAAAATTAACACTGCCTTTCAACTAGGGAGAAGTCGACCTCCCAATATCTGTCCATCGAACAATATATCATCACACATCATATTTTTCATGTAGTTGTCATTCAATGTCCATAAAAAATCATCATTTTACATCTCAATTTATCCCTTGCTTATTCATGATTATCTCTTAATTGTTCCTTCTCATATGCATGCACATCCTCAGATCTAGAAGAAGAAGAATATGTTACTAGAGAGGAGCTCAAGCTACTACCCTTTATCCATCAGGCTACTATTTGGAATCTTTGTCATCGGGGTGATACTTGTAATGCTTTCATCGAAGAGCATATCATCAAGGAGAAAAAATTAACCTGGAATGACATCAGGGAGAAATAGCTTCCACCCATACTGGGAAATAGGATACCTTGTCACATAGGGGAGTAAACGCTTGACCCTGGAATTTCATTAGGGAGATTTACCCTCAGCATGGAATCATATTAGGTCATCTCAAACCATCCTATTCCTATTGATCTTTCCATCGATGATCATTTCATTTAGTAGAACACTTGCATAATAATTTCCTTGTCTTCTAGACCCCCAAGTACACTCTCAACTCATTGGCCAAACAAGGTGCAGTACTCCCAACAAGCTTGGTTTATGGGTATGATGCTAAGTGGGGTATAATCTATAAATACAAAGAGACGGTGAGCTACTACTCTAACCCTATGGGTAACAGATAGGGGTAAAATCCACAAGAGCTCCCTCAACGCTAAGTGCCCTCCATCTCAATTCCTCACCCTGGGAGCTCAAACATGGTAAGAGAAGTTGGCTTAGTGTCCTCGATTAGTGTTGCAACTCATACTGAGGGGATTCTCTCTGAAAGCCAAGAAATTTCTCTTTGGTAACACCTTTCTGATAATATCTGCAATATTCATGTCTCAATAGTAGATGTTTCATAGTCAAACAAAACAACAAATCAAATATCATGTCGGATCATATATAATCATATAAATAACAAAAGGATACCCTAATCATCCTCCCTCTCAAGGATTTTACAACCATAAGATTAATATTTTTTCAAACAAATGGATTGTCTCAATATGTGACATTATATTGGTCCCAAATGTAACCATGTCATATCCAGATCATGCTCAAACAAATCTCTAAGGATATTTTTTTATCGTGTCTCACAATTAGCCATGCTAGCAACATCATCATCAACATCGATTATGTTATGGAATTCTCATCGAAGATATTATGATGGATCTCCTACTAAAGAAACATCCAAATGTGCTTATCAAAAATAATCTCAAATATCAACAATACATTTGTGCAGGCAAATACCAAGGAGAAATATCTCATTCTCAAAATATAATATCTCATGCATATATTTCAAATAATGCTCAATGGGAAATCTATGTGAGTGAACTGGCTCAATCATGAATCTATTTACATTTTATGCACATCATATATATATGTGTGGTTGTTCAAAAACATAATCAACATTACTTCAATCAACTGCCGGATGCCATTCTAAATTCAATAACCTCAAATCAAAGTATCAAGGATTTACAAAAACATTTTCCAATAACTGTGCAATATGGAATTTCTTTCCCAAATTCTGGACATCAATTAACCATGCATTGATACATACATCAATTAACCATGCATTGATACATAATTTTGGGCTTCTTAATCCATCTCCCTCTAATTTTTGTCATCAGAGGCTCGTCACCTATCACAAGTAGATCATCAAGATATAAAATCAAAACTACAATCAATATCAAAGTCATACCTTGTAACTCATCATTCTAAATTCATCAAATATAGAGATATTTGGATTCTAAGAATAATGCCTTGGTAAGGCATCATAATCATCCTTACATAAATAAAATTTGTATCATCATATAAGAAAAATCATCTCATGAAAGTGTAGAAGCCAATTTATGACCATAATGAAAGTCATCATTATTGTTGTATTAATACTTTCATCCAAGAGACAAGCAAAGCTCATATAAAGTCTGAATTTGATTATGCAATATAGGTTTGAGGCTTCATCAATTAATTCTCATAATAATAAGTCATTCATAGTCATGACTATCACTCTTTCAACCATTGTGATAAGAATAAGGAGGGAAATATCTGAATACCTACATAAGTCATCATGCCCACATTGCATTAGTATCACAACAAATCAACAATTGTCAAATCATATCAGCAGACATTAGGTCTAGTCCAAATTACTCCTTGTAGAAAGATTTATAGTCAAAGAACTGATCAATAATCAATTGAAAGTTATTGACAAGCATCATGTCAAAACAATTTTCATATATACCAATAATTCCAAATCATGCCAACCTCATGTAGCCCAAACATAGTGACATATCTATATGTACATCCTGGTCACCAGTAAACACAATTTTAGTCTGCATGTTCATGTTATTCAAAATATTTAAGATTTTCTTGCTAGCAGGTCTTGTTGCTATCTATAGTACATCTATGGTAGTGACATCTTCCATGTGACCATATGATTTCATGCACAATACTTCATTATATTATAAACAATTCAACTCAACAATTTGAGAAACTAGTTAAGAGTGGTAGAACATGTTAGAGACATTTTGATTCAGAATTCAAGCAAATTCAAAAATTTCGATATGATGGTCAACAACAGTCAAAAATATGGTTGTTCACTTCATGTTAGCATGAGATCGACTTTGGTTGCCTATACATTGTCTAGACCTTCACATGTGAGCATCCAAGTACGAGATCTCCTAGATTTGTGATAGCATCTGGAGTAGAAAACCTAATTTTTGTACAAGCTTCAGATCTACGACTCTACTACAGATTAATACTTTCATATGCACTTAAATCATACTTATTCAGCATACGAATCTTGAGAAGAGATTCTCCCTTTTCTTGGGGATCTGAATCATTCATCTTCATCCATGTAGGGAACCTATCTCGACCTGAGTCATGCAACAACAGATATGCCCATCAACAATGTGAAATGAATCCTTCATCTAAGATTTAGAATCAAATCAGTAGATAGATGCAACATCATATCTCAAATATTATGAGAACGATGAAACTTTTCTAATAAGTCACTTCATTAAGTTAGGATATTTAGTTTAACCATGACCATAGTTAGTAAGAGATCTACTTATCAATATTGCACTTATACTTCCTACATCAATGTTACCATTCTCTTCATCACTAATGAAATCAAGTCAGATCATTCAATAAAGATTTATCAAAACGACAAGAGTGCCAATCATGCTTATTACAAGTTTTACTAGTACACTCATGTATAGGAGTTAATGACCCCTCCTTGTATATGAAATCAATCATGACCAGTGTCAACAATATCATTTACTAGATTCAAGGTTCTAGCCTTCTTTATAGGATCAATATGTCCAACGGATAGGTCATAGATGTCAGTAAAACCTAAAGTGTATCAATATATCAATATTAGATAGCCTCATAGAATTAAAAAATAGGAGTAACATTTCATTATAGGAGACATCGATCCAAGTCACTTTCATATACATGTATGAGCCGTTAAAGAAAGAGACATTATCATTGTACCTTAGGGATTACCTAGTCATCCAATGATCTAGCTTAAACATAACATTGAAGCAATATGCCTTTTATACCTTGTAGTCTTGAAATACATATGCACATTATCTTAGGCAACTTGTAGTGTTTTCCACCATTTCATCAAGTGCACCTTTACCTCTTTTCAAATCTATCTTTTCTTTCCCGCAACTCAAATGATCATCAAGAGGGATCTACAACTTATCAAGGAGGTTAAATACATGCATATACTCAAATATACATGTAGGAAGTATAATCAATGATAAAAGAAATAATTAGATCCATAAGTCTAAACAAGTGTAAAAAATCATAAGTCAAGGATTATGTATCTTCAATGAGAGGTGATCCTCTCCCTCTTGAACCAATCTTTAAGATCTATCAATGTCCATGGTCCATATACCAATGTTGTCTTCAAGTGTCCAACCAGATCTGCAAGGGATTACCGCGTCTATGGCTTCATCGAACCTTCGTCAAGTTCTTGAGAATATATACATAGACCATGCTAGATTTTCATACATCTAATCTCATGCATTTTCCATAAACAAGGGTTTTATCCCAACCCTAGCCTCATATAATCCCTCAAACCCTAATCATCAATATGCCTAACGTTATCTCCAAACCCTATAATTCTTTTAGGTCTACATCATCCTCTTCTTGCTTCCATCAAAGTTGTCATCATCATGGTGATCTCCATGACTTCTCTTTAGACTAGCTCTAATACCATGTCAGTTTTTCATAAGCGACATTGTTCTTCTCTATGATAGTTGCATTCCATCATTAATACATTATGTTCACCCCATATCTTCATTACAATATTCAAATCTACAACATTATACATCCAAACAGGAATCTTACTACAATTGAAAAATATAACAAGATATATTTTGTTCGTTAAAGTGAAAGAGACAAGATATAGAAAGTTGAGTTTCAGAAGCAACCACAAAAGCCTAGTTTTAGACATGGAAAGATGGGTTTCTAAAGGTCAGGTCTATGGCTGGATTAAATTTCTAGAAAGAAGTTTGACTATGATTGACTTGTATCAGTGTTTCAAAAATTGGTACAAATTTCTAGATAATTTATATTATAAATATTGCTAAATATTGTATTCTCCTTGGAAAAAAGTTAGTTGGGTTTTCCCCAATGTAATCTTTTGTCTCTTAATGAGATTTTTTTTTATGTATAATTACTTAATGATATAAATGGCATAAGCCAACTTAAGAATACAAATCATTGGAAGTAACTATCATATTGGAAAAATAAATATCTATTATAAGAAAAAATAAACATATGGAGGATGTGACATGAAGTTGTGGATTTAAACAAACGTGGAAATTAGACCTATATCTATGTTTGGTGTCTAATCAGAGAAATTGCATCTTTGATTAAGTGTAAATGGTGAGATTGTGTTTTGATCAAGAAAGGAATGTGAGATGAAAAATTCTTAGAACTTAAAAGAACATGTTAATTAAAGTTTAACATGTTAATGAACTATGTAGAAGAAAGGGATTCACACAAAATTAATGACTACAGGGGATGGTACCCATCTATCTCAGTAAACAAATTTATTTTTATATGGAAATCAATGACATTTTTTTTGCAATGAAAGTTTTTGTGTGCAGGTGCAAAATGAACGAAAAGGAAGCCCATAGTTAAGAAAGTGAACGTGAAGATATAGTTGTGATCCTCGATGTAGGAGAAAAGAATAATTGGTATTAGTGCATGTGATAGTTCTTATGGTAGTAATGAAATAACAAAGTGTTGGAAGTTAAATAATGGTTTATAATTAATTCTAAAAGTTGTGTGCATTTTGTGGAATAGACTCAAGAAAAAAAAATAGAAACCACACATTCAATTTGTAAGCAAATCTATATTTCATGTCTGACTTTATGTATTGATCATTGAGAATGAATATATGTGACATCTCGATTAGTGGAGTTTTCCATTGAATGTACATAATTCAATTGTGATGTAAGTGTGTTAAGGCATGTGTACCCGTATGTAGTTCATGATAATATACAAATGACCTTGTAAGTGAAGATTTATGGTAAGAATAAACCACTTTGTTTTATGGTATGTAGTCATATTGATTTTTTCTTTGTGATAAGTAGAAACCACAATATGATGTCTTGGGAGAGTATGCATGAGCATTAAGAGAATGTTTAGGGTAAACCAAGAAAATCCAGAGCATGGTTGAGAATAATCGATGAACGAGAAACATGGTTGAGGTTAAGCTAACAAACTTAGAGCATGGTTATAGTAGATGATGGTGGTGGTGACATAGGGGGAGTTAAAGGTAAAAATACAAGAATAACTATAAATATATGATGGTTAAATGGACTATATTTAGGGACAAGATCCTTGCAACAAGCAATTGCAATAACTAGTTACTCATACTCATGCATTCCATTGCATGGTTGTTTCTT
>APFE030956274.1:0-25974 GCA_000404065.3 Pinus taeda | reverse complement strand
TATATAACTCCTAGGTTACATTAAAAGATTATTAGATCACTCCTACAAAATCAATAGTTTCTTTAAATCATGCGTTTCAGAAGATCCATCCCAATACCAAGTCTTCCATTCATATTTAGGATGAAAGGAGTTTAGAGTGGGTTCTAGAGGGATTGAGCATGGTTGGACCATAGTAGGCCTACGATTGCCTACAAGGTAAAATGAAGTATGTTAGGTAAAATCATAAAACAATGCAAACAACAAATAAATTTATTATCATCTTGGCTTACACCTTTGTGTTTGTTTGCTAAACAAAATAGTGAAACATCAAATTTGTGATAGATATACTACAAAACCTATGTTTTTTTCTTGCACTTGTCCATATGAATGTCTCTGTATTGGTTGATATGACTTCCAATAATCCATGGAATAACTTGATTGCTCATGTTGTCAAAATTTTGCAATTTGACATCCTTCACTGTGTCATATATAATTCTGCAATTTGACATCCTTCAGTTTGTGTCATATATAGGACTATCAATGAAGGAATAGTAGCTCAAATCCTATTTACGTCTGTCTGCCTTCAAGAACTCATCAATGCTTTCCATCCTTTTGTGGTCACCATCTTCCTTAAGAGAATGCTTGGATTTTTAAATTTGGAAAAAGTTTTGGATTTTAAAATATTGGTTGGTATGGTGAGGTTTACCTTTTCCTTGCAAATTATTTTTTTCTAGTGTCGGATTGTAGTCATGACCCCTTCTAAATAAATCTTGTATTTTGGGATTAAGATATGTATTTGGAGTCAAAAGACTAGTATCTCTCACTCTATTCTAAAATGATGTATCGATACTAAAATTCAACTAAGGGTGATTTCCACCTTAGACACTTCCTCTTGAAATACTTTCAGTCAATAGATTCACTGTGGTGTTATGGGAGATTTTGTTGTTGAAGAAGCAATCTCTAATAAGGGTTTGTCCAACAATAAAAAATTGATAGCTCTAATCCAACAAAAGAAAGGGAGGACTAGCACTATAACTGTTCTCTTCCATGTGACTATGTAGCCCCTCAATGGATTGATCAACAAGTTTTCTGTAATTCTGAAAAAACCTACAATTTTTTATGAAAACAAAATTTCTACATGGCTAAATAAAAATAAAATAGAAGAATAAATATACAAGATAAGTGCTTGCACAAAAAAAAAACATTTATCATGGCATGCTCATCTCAATTCACAACAAATGAGATGAGGGAATAGCATTAAATAATTTTCTTCTAATGGCTAATTTGAAACGCTCTTTGAAAAATAATGATTTGACTTGTTATCCACAACCTAGAGACCAAGTCATTACAATAATTTAGCTTTACATTGCTTGAAAAATTTATAAGATAGGCAATAAAATCTAAAGGACAATTACACCTTTAAAACAACTCCAATAAAACCTCAAATAATTCTTATTATCATTCAAAATATTTTGTAAATGAAGGCCCATGTCTATACCACAAGTCTAAGGCACTTTTGTGAAACATCGGAATGGCATTCCAAGTTCAAAACCAAGTCATTAAAAACCCCAATAAGTAATGTGACATCGCACATAAAGGAGGCTGATTTGAACTAAAGACAAGATCCTTTGCTTGGAAGAGAAGTCACTCCACCTTATGACTAGATTATGTCCACATAGGGTCCAATGTTCCACTCACTTGGCTTTCAATCCTTCAATGTCCACTTGGAGGAGACAAACAATTAGTAAAACAAGGTCAACTTGGTCCATTAGAATTGACTTGCAATGCTCTTCCACTTTTCTGCTTGGTGACTTGACTTTAATTGAGTATTTGGCCCTTTTTGACATTTAATTAGCCAAATAGCTAGATTTGACCCTTCAAACAATCCAATAGACCTCATTTGTGTGGGCCAACCTCTCTTATTAGTGAGCCAAATGTTAGGTCTCCAATCCCTAGCACAATTTGAGAAATTGGGAACATGGGTTTTGCTTGGATTACTTTTTAGATAAAATTTGACATTGGAAGTCAGAATAAAAAATCTCGAATTTGAGAAGTAAATGACTATGAAGCATGAGAATTCAGATTAGGATGTGTTGAAATACCCTATATGTCACGTTAATGATTATTCTATGGGTGGTGAAATTTTCTAGTGAAAACATAGATCGAATACCATGGACTTGTGTAAGACTTATTGTGATAGTTGTTTTTAATGATCTTAAATTAAATAAGAATATTAGTTCGTAGAGAATTTGGGATTTTAGAATGAAAGCTTATTTAGTCAATAAAATACCAATGAAAATATCATAATACACTTTTACCCTTATTCTAGTGTTGAATAAAAATGCCGTGAAAAATAATGTCTCTAGTTTTGGATAAAAGGACCCTCAACTTTCTTCGCAACTTTTGTGGTCACTGGCCACTTGTGAAAGGAGTAGGCATCTTTAGAGATGTGGTGTCATTTAGAAGGGAAATACTAATAACAACAGGGCAAAGGCAATTATTTCGCTCATTTAAATATTTCTCATTTGTCTGGTCAAAGTGTGAGTTGCAATATATATCATGAGAATGTTTTAGTACTAGTAAACAATGTTTAAAAATATAATAAGTTTGAACCTTTGACATTTAGAGGACATTTCTCTCAAATTACAAAAAAAATATAAAGTATGAAAATCATGCTAGAAACAGTTTCTGAAGTTTTGAGTCTTTTATTTTCAAGATTAACTAATTAGTTTGGAAGATGAAAAACCATCAAATTGGAAGAGTGGGACTTTTTATGTTCACTAAGGTTTTAAAGAAACTATATGCATGAAACTTATACTAGAACCTTCTAGTGGAATTGATAGTGCACTAATCCGTTGCTTGCCATTATTTTGGTTTTGGTACCACCTTATAGCATATCTAGGTTCAAATGTTATTTTCCATGATAGACAGTGGAATCTGTTTCAACTCTAATTGATTCGAGGAGTTCCACAAGGATGTCACATGAGCATATGTGATGCCCATTTTGACGTAGAAAGCTACCTTTGTTAAGGTTTTATTTTGCAGTTCCATGTTATTTATTTATGAACATTGTGTAATATTGATGCATTTGGTTGAACATGTGAAACTACTTAGGTTGGATTTCGATGATGGAAATATTTGATGTATGACTTACTTGGTGATGATTTATCTAGTACATGACTTATCAGAGCTATTGTTGTTTCATGTATGGCTTAAGTGGATATGATCTATCGAATGAATGACGTAGTGAAATTATGATTGTTCCAGTATGAACTACAAAATTGACACATGGATACTAGACTTAATAGTGTGATGATTATACATCTTATTGTTATATAAATTCATGAATGAGAGCTAACCCACAGGGGGAAAGAACTATATGATAGCTGAGAGCTACTCTTCCATTGAGGGAAGGTCGAGACATCTCATGGGGAAGGTATAATGCACATTGTTCTATTACATTTGGTATCTACTTGATATGCACTCTTATGACATGAGTAAAATGCAAATGACAGGTGGCAAAGACTACTTAACTGGATTATTCGATGACAAGTCCAACCAGCTCTGTAGTGTGGTCCATGTTACGACATTGACCCTAGTTCTGAAGGAGGGGTGGAGTCATTTCCCATCATGTATCCTCCGAAACCTGGAATCGTGGGAGGGTAGTGGTGGACACGCTCCCCTAGACGTGTGATGACGATTTCCAGTTGCCTGCTGAGGAAGTTAGGTCGATATAGTTGATGCTTCCACCATGTTAGTTTTATTAGTGGTTAGTATGGCCATTGCCACTGATAAAGCAACAGAGGACGGATAGGGTGGGTACGGAAGTAAGACAGGATGGATAGGAGGATATAGATCAGTTGGAGACTCTTGATGGGAAATAATGTCATTGTCTGACTTATCAAATTTTATTGCTATAACTCTCTTTGATTTGCTATGCTTTCGAACTCCCTGTATCTTTTCATTCTAACTTCGAGACGAAGTTTTCTGAAAGAGGGGTGTATGTAATGCCCCACTTTAATCTTATCCTGCAAATTTTATTAATGTTTACATTATCTGAAAATATTGAGAAATATTGGTCTAATATAAAATTCATGATTTCTATTATTCAAATTCCCAACTTACCTTTTCAATTGAATCTTGGTAGGATATGGTCTCCTTCCATTATTTCAAATATATATTATATATATATATAATATATATATATATATATATATATATATATATATTTATATATTATATATATATATATCTCACATTCCCCAATGTACCCTCACATTTACTAGGGAGAAGACATGGTCCTCTCCATTTAATTACATCTCACATTCCCTAGTGTAACCCTCACATTTACTTGGGAGAAGACATTGTTCCTCTCCATTAATTTCCCAATTTATATTAATGTCACATTTTCCAAATGTACTCCTAGCTTTTACTTGGGGGAAGACAAGTCAGACTGTAAGGATGGATGAGAATTTAATGCCATTAATGAGAGGTGGTTGAGATGGAGAAAAGAGGGAGGGTATAAAAAGGGAAGGGGGAAGGGAGAAAAGGGGAGGTGGGGATCTTTCTTATGATTTTGGGGTTGATTGTGATTTTAGGATTTGTTGTGATTTTTGGAGACCTTAGGAACCTGTGGACGTTTCTTGGGTTGTTGAGAGGAAGGAAATATTGTTCATCTTGGTCTGGATCATTCATCTTGGACACACACACTACATCTAGTTGGACTTGGGCTCGGAGGGCTAGGGAACCTGTGAAGGTTTTCTGGGCTAGGAATTATTTCCTAGTTGGTTGGGAGGTAAATCTAGTTGGGTTAGTCAAGAAGAGCATTTAGCAGGAGCAACAGCTCACAGGGATCTCCACTAGCCACCAGTACAGGTATTCCTCTATCGATTGTTCATGTAAATTTATTAAAATGGAATGTTCACTATAAGTTACAAGGATTAGAATGTAAAGGGGTGAAATTTTCATTGTTTAAAAGCCTTGTAAGAAAGTAAATTATTTCCTCTGGTTGCATGTAAATTCTAAAAAATTAGATTTGTTAGAAGACCCTAGGATAGGGCTCTTACATACATATCTTCCCTTAATTTTTCTACCAATTATTTATTATGTTGACATTCTTTATGTTCTATCCACAAGGACTATCATTTTCCATGGTTTACTTTTCATCATATTGTTGATGGTTTGTTGTTGTTATTGCAATGGAAATCATTCCTAGATCAAAAGACCCAATACCTTTTTCCATTTTGAAGCCTTAGGTTTTAATAGGTCTATCTTTATAATGTTTTGGGAAACCCTTTATTTTGAAAGTACATTCATATTTTCTAGGGTTTCTATAGATAAGTTATCAATTGTTGGTATCCTCGAGTGTAATTGTCATCTTTAAGGCTATTATTTTCTTATATATCTTATTTTATAGAAACATTTGAATGATTATTGATATATATACAATTGTTTGAGAAATAAAATGCCTCAAATAAACATCCAAAATCATGGGTTCAATCATGGGATCTACCATGGGTATACTACAAAGAACATGTTATGTTTCTTCATTTATTTAAATATTGGCATTACCTTCACATGGAGCAAAAGGTAATTTTTTAACCTTGCAATGGCCTCTACCAATATATTCAATATTGAAACATCCTTAAGATTCCTAACCTTTTCTTTAACAAAAACCAATTTCTAATGCAAACCCTTAGTTACTATATACAATCTTTAATTTATCTACAACAAAGTAAAGTAAGAGAGTTTATGGCATAAAAATGACTTACATCAATTGACTTAGTCGACATGGAGAACCCATAGCTCCCAGACCTCAATAGGCCAAAAAATGATGAGAATGGACCAAAAAACAAGAAGGATCCCATTGGAGAAAATCCAAAAAGATAGCTTGATACCTAACAAAGTGATTCAAGAGGATTCTCAAAATCTTTAGAATTTTACAGTCTCAGATGGTCCTGAAACCAGCACCAATTCGTAGTGCTCATCACACTAATAATGGTGGTGTATTTAGTTTCACAAATGGCCTCTATATGAGTAAGAAAATGCCTGCTGAAGTTTTTAGTAAAAAAGCAAAAACAAATTGTGCCTTTGCAAGCGAGGTGACAGCTCTACATCTTAACACATGGCAGGTGGTCAAAGTCAACAATGAGGTGGATGGGAAAAGTCGGGGCTCGAACCTATGACCTCCCATTCATATCAAAATATTTTCCAACAAACCATGGCATATTGTTATAATACGTTTGTGCAAAAGTTGTATTTGAAGTTTATTTGTTATGGTATGGGAGGAAAGGGTTGGTGGAGCCCACTAGATTCGGCAGCCCTGCCAAACCCTTGACTTTTTTACCCAACACAACAAGTGGTGCTCTAAATATGGCATAGCATGACCATCATACATTACCGAAGTCTAAAGTTTAAACATATTTCAAATATGTCGACATGGAGTTCGATACAGGTTACAATCTAATGTTTAAACCATAGGGTATCAACCATATGTCACATGTCTATTGTATATATCCGTCAGTTTGGGTATTTTGTTTAAAGTATATGACAATGTTACAACAGTTCGAGGTGCGTTCCATTAAAAATACTATGTAATATAGTTTTTGAAACTATATAATATATATATTAAAGCATCGAGTTATGTTATTGCACCATTATGTAATTGTTATACCAACTCCAATCAAATTTCCAACTATAAACTGGGAGGTTCGACCCTAGAACCTGCCTGGGGCTTATAAAAAGTTTACCATTGCACCAATGAGTTTAGGAGTGAACAGTGAGTTTCAAAACAGGGTGTTGTATGTTACTGTTTTTCTTCATGTAAGCATATCTTGGCCATCCTTCACCGATTTTGAGAATGGAGGTAGGCATTGGAAAGCTAAGATAGAGGGATTCTTTTTTACAGTAACCAACAATGCCTACATGCACAATTCCGTTGGTGAAATTCCATGTAAAGAAACTTTTTGGAGCAATCCCAATATAACAAATGCCCATTGGAAGCGAACTCGGAGATGTAGTCCAAGAGGGACAACCTTCGTCAACAATGTTTGTTGTGTTAGCATATTTTATTGTTGTTGTTTATTCTTCATTTCAGTTCTCAAATTTTGATGTTTAAGGAATATTAACAACTTAATTTCCCTCTTTCATTCACACATATGCAACCTTAGTTAATGTTGGTGAAATTGCACAAATAATCAATTCTTTAGATTTTAGATCATATTTTGGTATCAGAGTGAGGTTGATCATGTTGAAGCAAGATATTTGCCAATGTGAATGTTGATTAGAACTAGGTCGCAATGTGGAGAAGGGAAACTTGAAGAGTTCAATCCAAAGATTGGAAAGAAGAAAGTCTCGCAAAATATGGCAGGTTCAAATGAAGGAGAAGCTCCTGAGACAGAGCGAGGAGAAATTTAGCAAATGTTCCTTAATATGCAAAGGATGATTGTGGAACTTTATGAAGACAAAAAGACTAGAGATGCAGCTTCGTCTTCTAAAGGCATGAAATTGAAAAAGCGCAAGGAAAAAGATGATGGTAATGGACCTCCTTCTCCTCCATCTTCGTCTTATTTTTCTTCATCTGTTGATCATTCAAGTTCAAATTCAGATTCTGAATCAAAGAAGAAACATAAGAAATATCATTTCCTAAAGCTTGATGTTAAATTTGCACTGCCCATATATGATGATGAAATGAATCCTGAAATGTTAGATAACTGGATTAAATAAGTTGAAGTGTATTGTAGAATTCATAATATTGTTGATGATTTTGCCGAAATTCAGTTAGCTACACTTAGAATGGGGGGAACAACTTTGATTTGGTGGGAAAGTAAAACACGGTCAAATTTAAAGCATAAAGGTAAAATTATCTCTTCATGGTCTAAGTTTATTAAAGCTCTTAGAAAGAAATTCAATTCTTTAGGATATATGCAACAGGCTGTAATAGATTGGCAGCATTTGAGACAAGTTAAAGGACAGAGTGTGCAAGAGTTTACACAAGAATTTAGGAAAATGGCTTTAGCACTTAACATTCTATTAAACACACGGGAAACTTTGTGAAAGTATATTGGAAGTTTGCATTCTTATTTACAACATACATTGCTTATGTTTAATCCAACTAAGTTTGATGAAGTGTGTGTACAAACCATTTATATTGAATCAGGTGGCAGACCTTTTCAGTTCAACTTTTCAGAGAAACCATTCAAGCATTCAGAAAACAAAGACTCTAAAGAAAACAAAGGGAAGATAAAATCAAAGGGGAAGAAATAGGCAATAGTTAAGAAAGAAGGAGAAATGCCTACTTGTACTCATTGTCAAAGGGTTGGATATGACGAGTCCAAGTGTTGGAAGCTTCATCTAGAACTTAAGCCAAAGAAGTTCCTTAAGAAGAAGGGTGAGAATAAAGCTAATGTTGCAATCCAACAAGACTTGGGATCCAACTTCGATGATGAAGGAAGATAACCGCTATGGGTCTGATATTAATCCTTCTGAATCTAGCTCTAGTTCTACTTGTTCTACATCCTCTTCAAAATCTAATGATGTGATTGAAGAAAAGAAGAGAGTTGAATTGTTTCATATCAGGATTATCTCCGAGCACACTAAGGTAGATACATTATTTGATAGTGGAGCACAGGAAAATCTAATATCTAAGGAACTAGTAAGGAAATTGGGATTGGAAAATAAGAATCATCTAAAACCTTACCCTTTAGGATGGTTAAAGGAAAACACTCAGATGCATGTCACAAAATAGTGTCGGTTAAGATTTGCAATCACATCGAATTTTGTTGATGAAGTTGATTTAGATGTGATTCCTTTAGACATATGTGGAGTTGTGTTGGGTAGTCCTTATATTTATGATCGAGATGTCATATTTCATAGAAAGGAGAATAAATATCATCTTGTTAAGGATGTAATTGAATATGTTGTCAGGGCACATAAGATTAAAATAATCTTGGATTTAATCAATGTAAGTAAGATGAAAAGACTCATAAGTTCAAGTAAAAAGTATGTTCTCATGTTTGTTAAGGAATAACCTAAAGATAATTATGATGCTTTTCAAGGGTGTGATTCTCAATTTAAGGACAAGTTGGTTGAAATAGTTAATTATTATAAGGAATTATTTAAAGAACCAAAATGTCTACCTCCAAAACAAGAAATGCAACTTGAGATTCAATTACAATATGATGCCCCTCTTCTGAATATTGGCACGCATCGTATGTTGGTCATAGAAAATGAAGAAATGAAGAAACAAATTCAGGAATTGGTTGATAAAGGCTTCATTCGACGTATTTCATCTCCATGTTGATCAACGATCGTTTTAATACCTAAGAAATACGCAACTTGGAGAGTGTGTGTTGATTTCAGAGCTTTGAATAAAATCATCATAAAGAACAAGTATCCTCTTCCAAGAATAGATGATTTTCTTGATCAATTAAAGAATGTTGTTTACTTTAAAAAACTGGATTTAAGAAGTGGTTATCATCATATTCGTATTGCAGAGAATGATATATGGAAAACTTCATTTAAGATTAGACAAGGGCTTTATGGATGGTTGGTTATGCCGTTTGGTTTATACAATGCTCCAACAACATTTATGAGAGTGATGAATGATGTGTTTCGTCCTTTTATTGATGATTTTTTCATAGTCTATCTAGATAATATTCTTATTTTTAGTTCAAGTTTGGAAGACCGTGTTAAGCATGTGAAATACGTTTTTTGATGTGTTACAAAGAGAGAAACTGTATCACAAACTTTATAAATGTGAATTTGGGAAAACTTCCTTAGTATATCTTGGTTACATAGTTGGAGGTGGTCATCTTAAAATAAATCTAGCTAAAATCGATGTGATGGTTAAGTGGCCAAGGCCACAGAATGTGGCAGAAGTTAGAAGTTTCTTGGGTGTAGTTCAGTATTTGAGGAAATTCATTTCTCATTTCTCTTTTATTGCACCACCACTTCATGCTTTAACAAGTTCTAAAGTCTCTTTTCAGTGGGGAGGAAAACAAAAAAAAAACATTTGATACTTTAAAGAATAAAATTGTGGCAACACCAATCTTAGCTTTGCTAGAACTTCAACAACCATTTGAAATAGAAACTAATGCTAGTGGGTATGCAATGGGTGCAGTGTTATTGCAAAAAGGAAAGCCTATTTGTTTTCATTTAGAAACATTTTTTAAAGCGAATGTTAACTATCCAACATATGATAAAGAACTGTTTGCATTAGTAGAAAGTGTTAAGAAATGGAAACATCATTTAATGGGCAAAGAAACAATGATTCATACAGATCATCAGCCACTTCAATACCTTCAATCCCAAACTAAGTTGCAGTAGTCTTTACATTATAGATGGATGTGTTTTTTTTAGCAGTTCCACTTACTAATCGAATATAAGAAAGGTACAACAAAAAAAGTAGTTGATATGTTGTCAAGACCACCTTTGAATGCTTCAGTTATACTTCAAAATAGTTCTTTAGCACATGAAAGTTACATTGAACAATATGTTGAAGATACTGATTTCAAATATGTTTATGAATCACTAACTCATGGTGCTCAGGTGGAATAAGTGAATTATCATGTTTATGAAGGGTTATTATACCATCTTGGAAAGTTGTGCATACCACAGGGACAAAAAGCACATGTGATCAGGGAAGCACATTCTTCTCGTGTTTCAAGGCATTTTTTGGTAGGTATGGCAGTGACACAGTTACAAAGGTATTGCTATTGACCTCGAATGAATGAAACAATTGTTAAGTACATTAAAGGTTGTGCCATGTGTTCAATATGGAAACCAAGCAACATAAAGTTCAGCCTATATATGCCTCTTCCAGTTCCTTCTAGACCATGGGACAATATATCTATGAATTTTGTAGGGGACTTCCTATGCCTAGAAAAGGGCATGACTATTTGTATGTTGTGGTTGATAGATTTAGCAAAATGTGTATTCTTGTTCCATGTAAAAAGTAAGTAACTGTTGAACAAACTACACATATGTTCTTTTCAAATGTATGGGTTCATTTTGCGTTGCCTACTTCCATCATTTCAAATTGTGACTCTAGTTTCATGGGAGAGTTTTGGTCCACTTTGTAGGGACTCATAGACACTAAGCTAAAAAAGAGCACAACTTTTCATCCACAAATAGACGGTCAAACAGAGGTGGTGAACAGAATAGTGGTACATCTTCTCAGGGTCTATTGCAACAAACATCCTAAGTTTTGGGATGGATTACACTATGTCCAACATGCTTACAACTAGGCCTTGAATTCTTCTACAGGTAAATCTCCTTTTGAGACATGTTTTTGGTACCTACCGAAATCATCAATGGACTTCTTGTTCGGTGAGGAAGCTTAGGAAGATGGACATGGAGATGTTGATAAAGCAATCAAGTTCATTCAAAGAATCTAGAATATTCATGAAGTAGTGCGGGATCAATTGGAGAAAAGTCAAGCCAGGTACAAAATGTGCCACGATAAGCATCGGGTGGATCATCAATTTCAAGTTGGTGATCAAGTATGGCTACACATCAACAAAGAAAGGATGAAAGGTGAAGGTAAGAAGTTGAAACCGATTAGGTATGGTCCTTTTAAAATTGTTGAAAAGATTGGGCACAATACATTCTGGTTAAATTTGCCTCCATACATCCACATATATTCAGTTGTAAATGTTGAAAATTTAAAGTTGTATGAGCCTCCTATGATCGTGGATCCAGAGGAGAATGTTCAAATTCCAACTTTATATGATTTTTCACCTGAATACATGACTGAGTTGTAGGAAGATACCATATTGGACAGGAAGGTCCACATTTCCAAGCATGGAGATGTTGATCTTCGAGTGGGACTCAAAGGCATGAATCCAAGCAAGACAAGGTGGATTGAGATTGGAAGGGTGAGGGAGTTGTACCATCACCTCATGTATGCTTAAAACCAAACTTTTGGTGGTCCAAAAGATTCCAATGGAGAGGAATGATCTAGGAGGATTCTCAAAATGTTTAGAATTTTTTAGTCTCAGATGGTCTTGAAACCAACACCAAGTCGTAGTGCTCGTTGCACTAATTTTGGTGGTATATTTAGTTTCATAAATGGTCTCCATATGAGTAATAAAACACCTAGTAAAGTTTTTAGCAAACAGGTAAAAAAATATTGTGCCTTTGCAGGCCAGGTGGCAGCTCTACATCTTGACACATGGTAGGTGGTCAAAGTCAATGGGGAGGTGGATGGGCAGAGTCGGGGCTCAAACATGCAACCTCCCATTCATATCACAAAATATTTTCCAAAAAACCATGGCATATCATTATAATACATTGACGCAAAATTTGTATTTGAAGTTTATTTGTTATGGTATAGGAGGAAAGGGTTGGCGAAGCCCACCAGATCCAGTGGCCCCACCAAACCCTCGACTATCTTACCCAACACAACAAGTGGTGCTCTAAATATGGCTCAACGCAACCGTCATACATTACTGAAGTCTAAAGTTTAAACATATGTAAAATATGACAATGTGGAGTTCGATACAGGTTACAGTCTAATGTTTAAACCATAGGGTATCAACCATATGTCACATGCATGTTGTATATATCCACCGATTTTGGTATTTTATTTATAATATATGAGAATGTTACAACAGTTTGAGGCGCGGTCCATTAAAAATATTATGTAATATAGTTTTTGAAATTATATATTATATATATTAAAGAACTCAAGTTATGTTATTGCACCGTTATATAATTGTTATACCAACTCCAAACAAATTGCCAACTATAGCCCAGGAGGTTCGACCTTGGAACCTGTCAAAGGCTTATAAAAATTTTGACATTGCACCAATAGGTTTAGGAGTGAACAGTGAGTTTCAAAATAGGGTGTTGTATGTGACTGGTTTTCTTCATGTAAGCATATCTTGGCCATCCTTGAGCCATTTTGAGAATGAACACCGCGTTGGAAATCTGGGATAGAGGGCTTCTTTTTTACAGTAACCAACAGTGCATGTGCACAATTCAATTGGTGAAATTCCATGTAAATAATCTTTTTGGAATATTCCTAATATAACATATGCCCATTGGAAGCAAACCCGGAGACGTAGTCTAGGAGGGACGAACTCCATCAACAATGTTTAGTGTGTTTGCATCTTTTATTGATGTTGTTTATTCTTCATTTCAGTTCACAAAGCTTGATTTTTAAGGCATATTAACAGCTTAATTTCCCTCTTTCATTCACACATATGCAACCTTAGTTAATGTTGGTGAAATTGTGCAAATAATCAATCCTATAGATTTCAGATCACAAAGTGTAAATTATTTTTTTGTTAGGAAATTAAATGAGGATTTACAGTTACAAAACTGTGGATAATTTAGAATTACATAGAGAACAAGTTGCACAATTTTAGCTCTTATGGTTTGTATCAATCCCACATACTCAAACTTTAAGGCTCATTTTTTCTCCCGAATGTTTTGTTGATGTATGGTTGCATGACTCGTACATATTTATAATATTAAATATTACAATTATTGCTTTAAAAAATGGCTTATAAATTATGCAACCAATATTCTTGACTTTCTTGATCAATAGAACACCACCAATGGTTCCTCTTGTGGCATCTAATTGATCAAGTTTGTGTGAAGCTTCTATAGCTTGACTAGTGATATTTTCAACCATTACAAACATAGTGTGGTTGCATTGAAACCTTTTCTCAAAATTTTCCTACAGAGGATCCAAATCCCCTATACTTTGTTTATATTCCAATGTAAACACTTATTTACTCTATGCAATTTCAATTATCTTGAAAAAAATAAAGCAAGAGAGTTTATGGCATGAAAATGGATTATTAATTATGAAACAGTCTTCTTGATTTGCTTGAACAATAGAATTCCACTAATCATTCCTATAACGACATCTAATTGGTTGGCTTCTTATGGATCTTATCTAGCTTGACTAGTGGTGGTTGCAACAATTATGGACCTTGTGTGGTTGCGTTTAAAAACTTATCTCGAAAGTTTCCAATAGAGGAGATGAATCCCCTATAATTTGTTTCTTCCTTACAAAATGAGGACTATTTTGTAGAGATTCATTAAACTTCCCAACATCTAGACAACTTGGCCCTACTTTTTCATTGTTCAGTCAACGTGTTTCCAACATGTGGGTGTCTTCTATTTCCTTTGCATGTTTCTCTTATAATACATTATGAGGAGGGTGTTGTGAAGCAAGGTTTTAATAGGCCTGGTCTCTTTGTGACAAGGCATCTGTGATGATGGGTTTAATGAGGCCATGGTGAGACAAGTTTTTCTTAGGACTTTTGTTATCATTTCTTACCATTTTTTCCAATGTTCATAAATTATATGAACCTCATAAGGTCCAAACCACCTCGAATGACATTTTCCCTTGAAATTATTGAATCGTGAGTCAAATAGAAAAGACTAATCTCTTTTTTATAACTTCTTCTCCTTACTGAACTTGTCGTGCCACTTAGTCCTTTGTTGTTGTAAAATGGAGATTTGAGGCAAATTTGATTGATTAATTTCATCAAGTTCATTAATGTACTCTAAGCATTGCTTTTGGGCATTGAAAAGATCCATCCCCACTTACAATGAAATCTTTAGTGTCTTAATTTCAAACTCAATAGGAATGACTACATTCTTACCATATATTGTTTCGTAAGGTTTAAATCCCATGGAGTTTTTCCATTTGTATAGTACTTAGTCATTATGGACTCCAAAAATTTATAAGTGACTTTAGTTTTCCCATTGGTTTATGGATAGTATGGTGTAGAAGCTTTATCTCTAATATGAGACTACTTGGGGATGTATTCAGTGATATTGGATGTGAATTGTGCCCCTTTATTTATAGCAATCTTTGAAGGAACTTTAAATCAAACAAAGATACCAAAATAGATACCTTCTTCTTATATGTTGTGCCAATTGACCCCTCAAATTCTAGAGACCATTTTTGAAAAGGATCCACCATAAGATGAAGCTAAATAGGCATCTCATCTAACTATATTGGTCATGCCATCCCTCAACAACTATCACAGCTTCTCACATACTTTTTGGTATCTTAAAGTATGGTGGGAGAATAGTAACCTACATGCAAAACTTTGTTGGCAATTCTCTTGTCAAGAAAATTCCCTCCACATGGGTTATCGTGGCATTATTTTAGGATGTCAAAGGCCATATTTCCCTATCACAACATTGAAGAATAATATCCAAATGTATGTAGAAGGTTTAGCCCTTATAAATCCATGAGTGCATGGCTTATTGTTTTAAAACATTTTACCTCTCTTTAGGTGAAAGATGTTATGGAACCTCTGTTATAGCTAAATAGTTAGAAATGTATACAAATCATGGCGTGTAAATACATAATGCAAATAAATATTCATCAAGAAAAACATCCTAAATGGGAATGACATCCCCACATTAGTATTTTTGGAAAGAAATTAAACAACAAATTTTGATTTCCTAGTTTGTTGAGGCTATTGATGTCAAATTTCCTAGTAATAGCAACCATTAGTTACTCTACCTTTAGTGATATATTTTTTCATTAAATATCAAATAATAATAATAATAAATATGCACAAATCTAGGATATCTAGTTATATTGAGACAAAAAATATTAATAAAATAGACAACGACACAAATTTTTTTTTAATAATAATATAGTTTAATTTTGTCAATGCAATATTCTTGCTAATGAAGTAGATAGCATATGGTTGTTTATCCTATTTTTCTCCAAGCACTACAAGTCTAATGGTTGTAATTTAAGCATTTATGAGAAATATGAAAATGTGTGGAAAAAACTAGTCCCATCAACATAGGTGTTACAAACAAGTATTCCTTGATTATTTTAAAGCAAAATTGACACTAGTTAATTCAAGAAATTCTCTATCATTAGAAAGAAATGTAAATAACAAAGATGAAATCTTATTGAAATTTTCAATAAATTGACTATAATACCTAACATCCTTAAGAAACTACAAACATCTTTTTGGGTTTTAAGAATAGAGAGGCGTTTACACTTAATTTTTGGGATTAGGTAAATTGATCTAAAAATTGTAAAAAAAAATAAAAAGAAGTTGAAAAACAAAGAGACATTGAGAGATGAAACACAGTAGTCTCCCTCTCCTTTGTATATATTCCTATTCTCCCTTAATGTAAAACAATTCGAATTCATGGAGTTACTCATGACCTAACATAGTATCAGAATCCTGAAAATTCTCTACTATACTGCTATATTGTCCCATTGTCCTCTGCCATGTAACTCCTCCTCTGACATCTCTATCATGTTGCGTACTGTAATGAGAATATTCAAATACGTCTATGCAACCCATTGTCCAATTATTCTCTGCGTTGGTGTTATGCGTATGGTGCAATGAACTCCTTTTAAAGACAGTCTATGTTGAATTTATTTTTATCGTATTATATGGTTGGAAGCCACATATGATTTGGTGGTAATGTTTAGTTCAAATCCGAGTCAGGTTTGAAGGAAGGGATTTAATCATCTAGAATTTGGGAAGCTGGGGATCCCCATGGTACATCATTCTCGGATAGTGTCATACTATGAATGTTGCATTCGTTGGGTTCAAATCCGACGATACCATATGTATGGTATGCTCCCTGTTGTTGATTAAAAAAACCAAAAAAATGTGCGCTGGTTACAAAAATGTTTATGCGTTGTGCTGGGCGTGGAGTATGTTGGTGTGCACCGACTCTGCTGCAAAACGGTGTTGTTGTGTTGAAGTGTAGCTATTGGGATGCAAACATGTTACTCGAACCTGAGATACCAGGACGCTGGATCTAATGTCGTGAACTGTTCTGAGTTGAATTTCATATGCAGTGGTGCGGTGGTCATTTTTACTGGGACGCGGAGCGTTAAATTTGATATGATGTCATATGCTAATGCTTTTATCTAATGCTTTTATCTGGTACGTGGTTATTCTGATTGTGTTAAAATAAAAAATAAATGAATTTTATGTTTCATTGGAAAGGCTGGAGTCCATACATGCGTTGAAGTTTCTTTTATGGATGTGTTGAATACCCTTTTTTTGAAGGCCATGGGTTGGTTTCCTTTTTAAAGCCAGGAAAAGTATTGGTCGTTTTGGTCCTACCATAAAATTGTTGAGTTTTTTTTTTTTTTTTTTTGGCTCATATTATATATGGATATATGAAGGTTATGATCCATGGATACGTTAATTGTGAATGAAAACATATTGTGATATGATTTATTATGAATGGTGAGTGGTGCTACCATTAAAAGTTTATTCACTCATCTTCATAGTCGGAAAAGAGAACTACCATGAGTAGTCCAGGAAGATAAAACACACCTTTATTTTCAATGATTTGTGGAAAAGGATTTCTGAAAGAGAAGGAGACAATGGACCTAAAAATCCCATTTCAGATAAGGATCTCGCCATTTGGGAAAACATGAATAGTAAGGCCTATTCTTTGATTGTAGCATCAATAAATGAAGAGGTGAGTTGACATATTTCTCCATTTTCAAATGCCTTTGAAACCTTAAAGAAGTTGAACGAATTGTATGATTCGCACTGTGAACTTGAAGTTGTTCAGTTGATGATTAAGTTGTTCAATCGTGAATTGAAAAATGATGATCCTCTTGCCTTATCATCAAAAGTAAGATCCATTATGCATAACATAAAAGTCATTGTCATTGAAATAGATATTCCTCTCATAGCTTAGGTCAAGGCACTATATCCCACCTATTCACATTATCTTGAGTCATTGCAAGCAAGTGGAAACCTTAAGGATATTACCTTTGATTCCCTTGAGAAGAAGTTTGTTGAGAGAGAGAGTGTTTTTGGGAAGAAGGCAACTCCTTAGTCTACTGAAGAAGTTGTGTGCCTTGCAAAAAAAGAGAACAATCATGCACAAGATTATTCTAATGGAAGAGGTGGTCGAAGAGGAAGAGGAAGGATTAATTTTAGAGGTAGGGGGCAGACATTTCCAAGGAGAAAGGTTTGATCTTCATTACATACCATGCAATAGATATGGACATGATGCTTCCACATGTAATATGCCTTAGGACAAAATTGAGCAGGAAATAAATGAAGGAAAAGGTAAAACACCTTACAAAGAGAAAGGAAAAGCACTCGAGTCCACTCATTATGTTGTGGCACATTGCAACATTGAAGTAACTGAAGACATATCCAATTATTCACTTTCTTCATGGAAAGATGATTGGTTTCTTGATTCAGAAGCAACTTTCCACATGAATTTCAGGAGAGATTTCTTTGAAAAATTCACTGATAATTCTCATGGAGAAGTATACTTTACAGACAAGTCAAAACTTAAGCCATCAGAGCTTGGCACCATCAGGCTTAAACTACCTAGACTTCCAGAGTTTCTTATACATGATGTTCTATACCTCTCAGAGTTGAGGAGAAACTTGTTGTCTTTGGTCCACATCCGCCAACAAGGATACTCCATTCACATATTTCATGGCAATATTGAGGCCATAAAAGTATCATATTACTCACTTGTCATGATTGGGATAGAAGAAGAAAGACTTCTGAAGTTGCAAGAACCTCTGCTCGTGCACATAAATTTTCATACAGTTCTCACTATGATGAAGGTACACTTCCATCAAGTCTTTTATGGCATGCTATATTTTGACACTTGAATTATGCCAACCTTCATTTGTTGAAGAAAAAAGGTGTTTAAGTATTGAGTAGTTTTCGTAGTGCATATATTAGATATCATTTTTGGGATTCAACTGCATTAAGTAAGTCATTCATCTATGACCATTTCCATGAGAGGTAGTCGTAACTGACTAATTTCTCATGATTTTTGAATATTCCACTTAGCAATCATTGCAGCGAGTGATGCTCACAGGGGTGAAGAAGTGGCATTGAAACTAGTGAAATGATTTGCCTACAATTCCTAGGAAACTTAAGCAATGTGATGCTTGTCTCTTAAGAAAGAACAACAAATAGTATTTTCATGATTTTCATTCTAAAGAACATAGAAAGCTTGAAATCATTCATTCTAATTTATGTGGCCCAATTCCTGTTCCTTTTACAAATGGTAATAAATATATGATGACATTTATTGATGGCTGCACCAGAATGTGTTGGGTTTATTTATTGAAGAACAAATATGAAGCATTTGAAACATTTAATAATTTTCATGCATGGATTGAAATGATGCAAAATCTCATATTGGCTCTATTCGTACTAACAATGGAAAATAATACACTTCAAATGAATTTGAAAACTATCTTCACTAGCATGGGATCTGTTGTACCTTGGAAGACAACCTCTAGCTGAGGAGAGGTCAATGCCTAAGACATTTGTTTAAAACTATGATGAAATAATTTTTTTGTCCCATTGTTTTAAAACCCCAAAAAATATAATTATAAAGACAATGTCTCTTAATCTTCTACGAGAAAAACAATCGTTCAAAGTGGCCTTCTGATGCTGAATACAATTTTAATGGAAGTGCAGTAAGAAAGGATATTGAAAAGTCTTTAACAACAGGTTGTTTAATGCATAATATGTTTTCTTCAACTTTAGAGGAATTATGTAATTAGCATGGAATGATATATAGAAAATAGGAGAACATAATTAAGGTACTTTTAACTTTAACTCACAGGAATCTGATTTTTTACAGAACCCGCCAACATTTAGGGGATCTCCCAGGTATGAAGTCCCAACTAGACCTCACATCATATGGTGTAGGAGTCCCATCCGGTACGATGACCTAATTGAAATTATCTTAAATATATTCCTCAGATCTTGCTTGTCAACACGTGAGAGTGGTCTGCTTCATCTTTGAACAATGAGGTTCACGTACTTGGTGAGTGCTAGTGCTACCTGTGTCAAGGTTCTTTCACCGCAGAGGGAAACGGTGGAGGTGAGTCTCCAGTCGAAAGGGAAGAAGTCCCAACTCTGTCAAACACACACTGGGAGACCGAGATGGACAATCCAGATCAGCAATGATTGTTTGCGGGATCTGGCTCGGCTGGCGAGAAGATCTGCACAATTTTTTGGAGGAAGCAGTGCAGGCAGCATAGGGGCTTAGTAGCAAAAACTGTGCAATTCCTCCGGGGAGTTGGCAGCGGGCTGCATGAGGCTTGCTGGGAAAAAATGAAAATTTTTCACGAAGATGGCAATGGGCTACGGAATTGCTCGTGACAAAAACTGTGCAATTGCTGGGATGTTGACCTGTTGAACACCTATGCATAGTTTCTAAGCTGAGGGGTTGTTGGGCAGTTGAGGGACTGCTCATCAAATCCACGAAGTTTTCTGGGTGAGCAGCTAGTCAGCTGACTAGGTGGCTGGCTAGAAAAACTACGCAATTTTTTTAGGGAGACAGGGATGGACATTGGGTGTTTGTCTGACCTATCTGCACAGTTTCCTCAGTCAGGGGAGCGGGCAAGGTTTGCAACTTTTGTGCAAATTTTTAGGGGAGTGAGTCCCGGAGTCACTGCTCGGTCAAACTCTCTAGTTGACCAGTAGGAGACTTGGTTGATTAGCTTGTCGGTAGTGCAGATTGAAATGGCTTGTTAGACACTTCTGCGTTGTTCTAGTCACAATCGGTCAAGTTGATTTTGGGGTGGATGTTCGGTTGTTAGAGGGTGACCTAGTCGTCAGAACTTCAGCAAAATGACTAAATGTGTGAGCAAGTGAATTTGTGCATACGCGACATTGTGAACACACAATCAACATTACTTGATGACAAGATGCCTCAAACCATCAAGACAACATATACTCATCATGTCTGACCAAAGGTGCGAGCGACAAGCACGATGCTTGTGATAGATAGTTGAACAACTGCGATGACAGTTGTGCGACAATGCATACAACTTCATGTCTGAGTGTGACGGATGTTTACATAGCGAATAAAATGTTTACACACGAAGCGAGACCTTGTGCATGACCAGAACATGGCCGCAAGTGTGACATTGTGACCAACATGCAAAAAGACATCCGTTGAACGATCAAGAAAGGAGGGTGCAAAGACTCAACACGAGTTCATAAGGTGAGCCCGAGTGCTTGCAAAAATCAAGTAACAATCCAAGGGAGGCTTCGAAATTGGATGCAGACCAAAATTTTGGAGGGTGTTTCAACCGCTACAACACTTGGCAACACACTACTTGAACTCCAGATTCTCTGTTTTGGTCCATTTACAGTAGAGGGCCTTGTTCCTTCATAGAGTATTGAATCATTGTGTGGGTTACTTTGGTCTCTGCATTTACCCCATGGACATACATGGTTCACCTTTCACCAACTTAGTCAAACAAAACAACAAGTTTCAGCTTAATCACAGTGTTTCAAAATCAGGAAGGGTAGTTTGGCTCGCGAGTTAAAATTTAAAAATTTTCATAGTTTAAGTGTTCATCTCTGGTGTTGCTCCACTACCAGGATGCCTAGACAGTACTTTGGCGGAGTCACATGGGAACACACGCATTGCTCCAATGCCAGCGAGCCTGGTCAGTACCCTAGTGGAGTTGCATGCTTCACCTCTCTGCACAGGAAGCCTTTCTCTTCTTTCGCCTTTGTATTTTTTAAGAGGACTATGCATAGGCACTTATTTATTTCTTGGGGCAGAAAAGGGATCCCAACTTATTGAGAGAAGAAGATGTTTTTCCTTCAAAGAAGCATGTAAGACCTCTAACATGTGTTTTCTCATTTATATTTTCCCCTTCTTCATTTCTACTAGTTGGATGAGCTTGATCACACAGAGAAAAAGGCTGAGTCTAGGGATGGGGTTTCCCAGTGTGGACATAGGTTCATGGTTGGACCCAAGCTTCCCTTGTAGACGGATCATATTTTCCGTCAAGACTTCATCGACCGAAGGTTACAACCAAGCACAGAGAAGACGGATGTGGGACAGGCCAAGTGTTACAATGTCACAAGGCACTTCAGATCTCAGCCACATACTCATTCAAAAGCCAGAACTCAATAGAGGGAAGCATTTATATACAAAACTAAAAATAGCATGATACTAAGCAAAAAAATCAAAACAAAACAAAAAAATAGTAGGCAAAGCAAACAAAACAACAAGCAAGCAAAACGAGCAAGCAAACAAACCAAACCAAGTTAGCAAGCAAATAAACAAGCAAACCAGACAACAAACACTACTCCTACTCATATGCTAATAGTGCATGGGCCTAGTTATGTGAAATGATATTTCCAATGCACCCACCGACGCATTGGCTAGCCTATGTTGGTGAAGGCATCGTTTGCAAGAAACACAATCAAGTGAACCAGCAAACATGAAAGATATAACAATGAAGACCAACACACTCTAAGTTTAAACACATCTACAAAAAAGAAAAGAGTGAAAGTGCAAGACAAACCCTCTGTTGACTTGCCATAACGTTGTGACAGACTGCGTACAAATGATAAACATATGCACTCTCTTGACTGCGGTAGACAAGAAAACATGAGAAAAAGAGACAACTTATGCCTTGCAAGTATGCTTGTTGCGAGTGATTCCTCTAGTGCACAGATGATGGGATCATGTGATTCTGGTGTAGGAAGTGAAATATGTGTGTTGGATTGATCTTCAATGCATACAGATGAGCGATGAGTAGCCTTGAGTGTTTCACAAATTTTCTGATCATAAGTGGAACTAACCTCAGGACAGCGAGGGCCTAACATAACCATCATCTCAGGCTGAAGTGCCTTGATAGCCTACGGGGTTTCCACTTCATCAATAGATAAATCATCAAATACCAGTGGATTAGATATATTAACAACGAGTAAATCAACATCTTGATCAGATAAAGAAGTATAGAGATCACGACAACCATGATCAGAAAATTCACGATGTTTTTAGGCATCTTCATGATTTAATGAATCATACAGAGGGGTAGATGAGAAGCAAGAATGTTCACCCTATGCATTTCTGGAAAAAACAGATGAAATATCAAGTGGAGTTTTAATGAAATATTTGTCCTCTTCATTATCACATGATGGACTAACATTAGGTGTGTTCTTCGAAAGATTGGAAGTAGATGCATCTATGGATGGATTAACACAAAAAAATCAGGGATAACAGAATCACCAACGATGTCAGGAAAAATCAAAGGAGGCACTGACAGAAGGAGGTCATCCTTCACCACGAGTTCATGCTCAGATTCTTAGTCATACTCTTTTTGAATGACAACGCAAGTTGGTTTTGCAACATCAAATCTGTCGATGGCTTGATCCTCATTCACAACAGGTGTAGAGTCTGGAACAAAAGAACAAAAGATAGTGCAATCAGTAGATCAACAGAACGCGAAGACGGAGGTTGAGGTAACAAGTGTGTATGATAACCCATGAGCTTCCCAACCAAATCTGTATAGATATTGGGAGTAGTGAGGGTGGGAGGATGTGACAGTTGAACAGACGTGTGTGCATGTTCTCCCACATCACTCTGCGGTGGTGGAGTTGTTTGATGAGGGGAAGGCGGACAATCACTTGTGACAGTGACTATGTATGCTTGTGATTGTGTAGCTCCATCATCGAAGTATGTTGAGCAGGGTTTGAACTTCAACTTAATCTTGGGACAGTGTGATTTGGTAAGGAAATATTCAAATCTATCCATGAGAAGCGTTGTGAAAAATCCATAGGTGATTCATGCGGGGCCTTTCGTTGTTTTAACAATTTTTTATCAATTACTTCAGGATCAAAATGGTGAAAAATAGATTCAGATAGATCACTAAACTTCTTGAATGAGTGCACGAAGTTATGAGGTAGTATGTTACACCATCGCAATGGGTGGTCGCGAAGTGTGTGTCTGAGCAGTGAACAAACCTTTATTTCATTAAAACCTTCCACATTCTCCATGAGCGCATGGAAGTCATCTAAGTGCTCAGGCCATGCCACTTCGCCTTCACCATCATACATGATTTGTGACAAGTCATCCCAGAACTCCCTCTCGATGTGAAAGATATGTTCGTTGGACAGGCATTTCGGAGGGTGAACTATAACAAACTCCATGATAAATGTGTGAAGAATCAACATAGATTGTGATGACTTAGCTTTTCATATGGCCCTCCTTCTAGCACCAAAATGTTGACGGTGTTGGATCCGCCAACATTCAGGGCATCTCCCCGGTATGAAGTCCCAACTAGACCTCACACCATTTGGTGTAGGAGTCCCATCTGGCACGATGGCTTGGTTGCCATTATATTAAATATATGCCTTAGCTCTTGCTTGTCAGCACATGAGAGTGGTTTGGTTCGTCTTTGAGCAACGAGTTTCATGTGCTTGGTGAGTGCTAGTGTTACTTGTGTCAAGGTTCTTTCACTGCATAGGGAGAGGGTGGAGGTCAGTCTACAGTTGAAAGGGAAGAAGTCCCAACTCTATCAGAGACACAAAATACAATAGGACATGCACAGATTCCGGAGGAGCAATCCACATGGATGCGACAGTCATAGAACACAAGAGAATATAGCACGTAAAACACCCGACGGAGCGGTTCGAGCGAGTGCGATGGTTGTTATAACAAGTTTATGAGAAGGGTTATGTCTGATGTCCGGTGAGGAAACCCACACGATCATGACAGTGTTAGAAACTCATACAACACATTTTCATAAATATATGTATTAGAGTAACCAAAAGAGTTCAATTGTTTAACACGGGTTAAAGCAACATGCATTACAAGTGTTCAAGATTAGTCTTACAAACAGTGACAATACATGTGTGAAAATGTGTTGGCATGTTATCAAGCTTTTCAATTAAGCAAAATTTCCAAGACACATCGATACACCATACATCACTAACCCCGTGAAAGGGGCATTGGATCCATTGCTCACTCCTCAAAGAAAAGACTACAGACTCTCAAGGCTATGTGGGAGGAGCCAAAGTGAAAATTCCTTTGCATGTACCAATGAGGGGGCATTTATAGCCAAGGATGAAACTAGCCCTTGTGACTATTCGACTTCCCTCGTGACTATTTTACTTGTTTGACTCTTAAGCTTTACATGACTCTTTATATGACATGTAGGTCTTTTGGACTTCCACGCTACATTACATTGATTTACATAGTATGGCCCACAATAGTTATGTGGTCGACATGACTCGTGACACGAGTCGACACAATAGTGTTGGTATTTTCATGTTGTTATTGATGTCAATGTTGAGCTACAGTGCTTCTGAGTGATGGATGTGCTCTTGGTGTATCACATATTCACCTCTGCATGGCAAGGTGTGTGGAGTCTTCGATTGTCTTGGTGTTTGCTTGATGTTTCATGTGCACGTAGCTCCTTTGCTTGTTCTTTGGCATGCTTCACATGTTCATTCGTTCGCAAAAAAATCTCCTCACATGCATCGTCCATTCATGAAAAAATATCATCACATGAATTGTTTGTTCATGAGAAAATCTCCTCGCATGCCTCATTCGTTCATCCATTCGTAAACAAATCTCCTTACATGTGCTCTCCTTGTTCATCTTGTCCATCATTGTGTCATGTCTTATCCATCTACTTGTATATGTAATCACTCATGACAAAACACAATCAAATCCATAAACCTCCTAGTCTACCATGATGCATGGTCGTTCGATTTTGGATGTAGGTTACCGGGAGATACGACAAGGCTATGAAACTGCGCAAGGCAAGTTTCAAACTTGGATGTGGGCTCTGGGCATTGCTCGTGAAGATTGCGTAGAAGTCACTAGGAGACTGAGATGGAAAATTTGGATCAGCAGTGATTGTCTGTGGGATCTAGATCGGTTGGCGGGCAGATCTATGCAATTTTTTGGAGGAAGCAATGGAGGCAACAGAGGGCTTGACAACAAAAATTGTGCAATTCCTTCAGGAGCTGGCAGCGGGCTGCAGGAGGCTTGCCGGGAAAAAAATATTGTTAGGTCCCTATAATACTAATGATGCCCCAATTACTATTGTAGTTGTATCCCTTATTAATATTGTTTTGTCCCAATTGTTCCCATATTGTTATTACTGTGCCCCATAGAATCCCTCTATTGTTATTTTTGTGCCTTTATATTATTATTGTTAGGTTGGTTTGGTTATATTGTGACTCCTTAGACTCCTATATATAGAAAGGAGGTTTT
>APFE030956268.1:10599-30245 GCA_000404065.3 Pinus taeda | reverse complement strand
TGATTTGCTTTCAGTTCATTGTTGTCAAATAGATTAGTCTTCTTTGAGCTAGCTTTCGTCCATCATTGATAGAGCTTCTTCTGTAAGCCCATAGAAGTTGGCTTAAGCCCTAGCGGTCTTGTGCCAACTGACCAAGTGACAGCTGCGACAAGAGCTAGTACTTGTGCATACAGCACCGTCGCTTCCAAGTTTGTACGAACTACCGGGTTGATAAAATTAAGAGACAGGAAGCCCCAGGAGTTGTAGCATTATTGCTACAATACTGGGGCTCACCAATAATTAGGAGACACATGAATTCATTTGTATCATCACTTGGATTGGATCATATCTTCTTGTGAGATTTTTGCTATCTTTTGAGGATGAGACTTTTTGGATGAATGGATGAATTTCGATGTATTGGTGATTGAAATATATTGGAGCTTCTATGATTGGCATATATTGGTGATTGGATATATTCTTCTTACATGTAAGTACTATGTGAATGCTATTTTGATTCTTTATTTTGTTGCATTCATTATATTGGGATTTTTTCTATTCTAGGGTTAATTTGTTGCTTTTCTAGGAATGAAATTGCAGAAATTAAATATCTAAATAGTGTTATATAATGATTGGGCCATGTTTGAATGAATGAATTTTCTTAGAGACATCCTTGTCTTGACAAGTCACCAAATATTGTTGAATGAAGTATAAATTTCCTTGAAGCTACTTCCATTAAGCCCTAATGCCCAATGAAGTTATCTTTTAGGCCTCCTCGACAAGTAGAAGTCAATCCAAACTGTAAATGTTCCATGACTCCATCTCTCCCAAAGGAAAAAGCACTAGTCCTCCTTTGGTGATCACTTTAAATCTTATTTCTTTCACCTTCCCCTATTTTTATAGGACTAATCCAAAAAGGTCACCTATGACATCAATTATCTCACAATCTAGCCATCCAAATAATTCGATTTTTGGTCCATAATTGTGTCGGTGTGTCCTCAAGAAGCCCTCCAAATTTTATGAGATTCCGATTGTGGGATCTTGAGATATCGCAAGCCCTATCTTGAAGACCAATTCTTGCCCTTGGTTTCCCTTAGGCTAGAAACCTCATTGTGATCATTGCATTTCCTTTCATCGAAAATTTATTCCTTGATCTCATTCTCCTCCTTGTTTAGGTAAAGTCTATCATTGGTTGCTAAACTCCTTCCTCTTGACCTAACTTGGGTCCACTTGGTCTCGTATGGTCCCATACCTTTGAAAATTCAACTCTCTCACCATTTGGGAAACCAAGTTCAAAAAGGATTTTAGGGTTTTTAAAGCCCCTTTACAATTCACACTCCTTAAACCTAGCCCTTAAATCCTCATCTCCTTCTCTTAGAAGGATTTGTACCTTGCTTAAGAAGCAAGTAAGTCCCATTCTTGAGCCTCCCTAAGAAAGGATCCCTGAGATCACTTCACACCCATCTTAGTTGATCTATCATTTATAAGTGATTCTCTATATTGGGTCTCCTCCCATCGGTGAAAGTATGTAAAGATTAGGAAGCTTTATCTATGGTGATAGTGTGCCTTAGGTTCATTGTTGCTCTTGACCTGACAAGTGCTCCTCTAGGACCCCTTGCTAGTTTGAGTGGAAACATTTTGGTGTCGTTTCCAGGGACATGAAACATGTGTTTGGTTCCCCATATGACATATTGACATAACATTATTGGTGACTCCATTGGAAGAACAAAGCCCTGGATCTTCATTGAACTTCAAATAAAATGCCTGTAGGGTGAAGCACACATTTTCTCAAGAAATTTCTTTCACCCTAGTGATTCCCATGTCATTAAGGACTCAACAACATTTTGACTAGATATATTCCTGCCATAGATATGACATGGAGCCCAAGATATCCTTCATCGAAATCCATGAAGAATATGCCAATTTTCTATGGGGATCCACATTCTGAAGCCAACCACATGGTAAGATTCATAAGTTACATTTCAAAGAAAATTATAACTCAACCTTGTGACCAAATGGAATTATCTTTCCTATCCGTTGCCCTAAGTACCGAATGACTTAGTCATGTAAACTGAAAAGAACTCCTTCTCTTCCAATGTTGACTATATACTTCTTGTTGCATGAAGGGACAAGTTTCCAATCTCATGAAGACATATCCCAAATGTTAGATAATGCCCTTTGAGAGGAGGAAGTTACTGAATATGGTTTTATGCTTGAGGAAGAGTCTCTTATTGATGCATACTTTAATGATGGTACCAAAGGAGAGACTTATGAATTGGAAAGCATGTCCTTTAAGGATAATAAGGAGGATATCAACCCCGAGAGCCCTCAGATATTGTAAGAATGGATGATGGAATATGAAAAGTCTTACAGGAAAATGATGGCCTTTTCTCCCACTATTGTGAGTAATTGTAAAGGCTTCATACAACGAAGGGTGAATATAAAGAGAGTCCTATCGATGACCTTCTCCTTGATGCATTTATCAAAATCATGTAGTAAATACCTTCGAGATCATTCCTTGGGAACAGATGGAGGAGGAAAAGTAATCCCTGACTAAAGAAGAGAATGAATGGCATCCTAACCAAAACCAAATATATAACGAAGAATGGGAGGATTCTGAGGAATATCATGATAGTTGAATAAACGAAGAATCTACAAGTGACTTTTGGATTGTTGATTGGTGAATGTGTATGATTATAGAAATGAAGACCCCATGGTTTCTTAAGTCCATAAGAATGAGCTCGAGGAAGAAGAAAATGTTCCATCCCTTTTGAACAACAATGTTGGTTGTTATGAAGCCCTTCCTAGTGGTTGGAAATGTATCTTCTTTATGCTCCAAGATGATTCAATCAAAGAAGAGTCTTCTGAGATTGTGGGGAATTATGATGACTCTAATATAACAAAAAATCAAGAAGATGCTTCCACAGGCCATGCCACCGATAAATGGTTTTTCTTCATGTTTGATAATTCCTCCCTTGCCCTGGAAATAGATGTTTGTGATGATGTTCACTCCCCTAGTCTTAATGAAGAGCTGCTTTCCCCTATGAAGGACCAACAATCATGGTTTTTCCCCAAATATAGTGATGGGTATACTTCTTGTTCTCCCAATGACCAAGATAGTATCATCCTAAACATGTCTGAGTCTTTCACTCCTTACCCAAGCATGATAGGCCCGAGATAGTTCTTCATCAAAGATTCATATACTTGGTCATTGACATTTCCATCTCCTGGTTGGAGGATCAGATCCAATCCTCTTGATTGGTGTCTTTTCCTTCTTCTAGGGTTCCTTTCTATGGAATGTGGGTCTCTTATTTCCCACCTCCCTCCCTCACAACCCCTCAGATCATTGTTCTGATTTGAATATCTAGGTCTGCTACAAAAATAATCATTGAAACATGCATTCTTGTATTGATCAATTGGCACGCTGGTTGCATTGGGTCTATGATTATGCTTAGCACTTGAAATTTTATGTTATGCATGTTAGAGTAGGATGCATCAAATTTTGATTTTGCATTAGAACTAACCTCATATGATATTTAGCATGGTAGATAGATGCATTTGAATTAAAATTTTCATATTTTATTTTTTTGTTGATTTTACATCCCAACACTAAGCATGGGTGATCATAGGACACAATGAAAAACATGCTGCCCCATGGGCTCAATCGGTTATATGTGCAATTAACAGGGCTATGGTAACCAAGAGATTGTTGGAGTTCTCGTGACCTCCCGTTCGAGCAACTTTGTCCACTTCTTCGAGAGATCTCATCCCAATTAGAGCCAGATGTTACTCACCATTTTGTTGGTGATATCCCTAGGAGAATTTTTTTCTCCAAGATGTTCCTCAGCCGACAACCAGAAGCCCCATGCAGCTACCAACTAGCTCATTGTGACATTTCTCCACCACCTTAGCCATCCATTTGTCCCCTCACCCATCTGTCATGATCGTATGTTTGAAGGTGGGCCTCCCGAACCCGAAGGTATGTCTTGTCTTTTGGTAATTGAGTATTGTAGTTTTCTTATCATGGACACTTATGGGCATGGATTAATGGGTGGATTTAGTGGAAATAATGGGCTAGGTATGTACTCTCATCTCTTAGACCCCTTCTAGATATTAACCTTCGATTCTAGTCTCGTGGGATCTCTTTTACTGACCATTTGGCTTTAGGGATTGTATTTCATGGGAAACCCTAATTTGGGTTGCGTGGTATTGCTTCCTCAACTATATATAATGCCCCCTTTCCACTCATTATAACTGCATTCATCATTTATCCTTCTTAGTTCCACATTCCTCTACTAGGTCAACATAGGGCTAACTCTCCCCTTCCCTTGCCCACACCCTGGGTCAGGCTCGAAATGATGCCCGAGAGGTTGATGCAGCTACAAGGAAAAGTAAAAGCATAATTGGCCACATTCATGAGGAAAATGTACCACAAAATGAAAAAGATGGTCGGGAAAAACACATTTAGCACATTGGAAAAATCCAATACATGAGCTCTACCCCATCATCATGACCATCACCTTAGTTCCTACAGGCTCTATGAGTCTCCTTCATCATATAGGAACCCATGATTGTCCCAAACACTGGTGGGAAATGAAATGGCCTACCTTAAAGGTTGCTATCCACTACTATATCTCACACATCCTGCTCTTACCCCTTGAGCCCCCAATAGTTAATTGAAGAAAAATCATAGAAAGGCAAAAGGCATATAATGAAGGGCAAAAAAACAAGGTCGGGGCACCTCATGTACCACAATTGCTCCCTCCTATACATGATATACCCATGTGTGGGCTTCCCTTATACTAGCTACCCTTGTACCCCAACACCTAGCCCAAGGTTGCCCCTTCTCATTCCCTACTCCATTCACCTCTTTATCACATGCCACCACCATTTAAAAGATGTACCTTGGACATATTGTCCTCTTTAAAAGTAGAAACCACCTAATGGGGTACTTGGTTAACCCCATTTGGAGTTTAGATACGTTATCACATGCCAAAGCCCATTATGGAAGGACATGCCATTATAAAGCAGGAAGCCCCCACCCATGGTCCATGGTTTGTAAGCTCTTTTATTCAATTTCCTTGATGACTTGTTGTACTCGAAGGCTAGGGGATGCATTGGATATTATGCAGGATTGTAGGTGGTCTCCATCTTGGGTTTGGTCACCCTATATGGGGTCCTAACCCTCTAGAGGGCTACATTGGCACATGCAAGGTGTGTGTTGAGAGACCTAAAACTCCACAATAGTGGACACCACTGCATGGATCCCCAGATATGTTCAGAGATTGCTCGTGATTCACTTATTGAATAAGGAAGATGCACCTGGTCCACCTTTGCACAACCAGCCCCACAAATGTGCCATGCACTTGGCAGTTGACCCAAGACTTGTAGGATGATGTGGCATCACCTACACCATCATATGAGCCCTTACATATGGTCTACATGCATCTTTTCCTTACTTGGAGACCCATGAGGTCACTTGTGTGCCCTCACAGCCAATGGGAGCACGACATGTTTAATATATGGAGAACAAGGGGCCAACCCATTGTCCATTACTTTTGAAGTCCAAATCATTATTTTGGGACTTATGGACTTATTCAGGCCTCTTAGAGAGCCCAATGACATGCATTATTGATCATTAGACCTCTTGGGAGGCTTATTATTTTATTTGTGAGCTAGTTTGGTGGGCTTGTCACCAATAGATAGTTATTTGCACATTATTTTAGTTGTTGGGTTAATGTAGAATCAAATGAGGTAATTCAAACTCCTAATGAGTGTATAAATAGGATATATATGAATTCATTTGTATCATCACTTGGATTGGATCATATATTTTTGATATTGGTATTTTTTCTATTCTAGGGTTAATTTGTTGCTTTTCTTGGAAAAAAATTGTGGAAATTAAATCTCTAAATAGTGTTGTATCATGATTGGGCCATGTTTGAAGAATGAATGTTCCTAGAGACATCCGTTTCTTGACAAGTCACCAAATATTGTTGAATGAAGTATAAATGAACTTGAAGCTACTTCCATTAAGCCCTAATTCCCAACGAAGTTGTCTATTAGGCCTCCTTGACAAGTGGAAGTCAATTGCAACTCTAGACCTTTCGTGATTCCATCTCTCCGAAAGGAAAAAGCATTGGCCCTCCTCCGATGATCACTTTAAAGCTTATTTCTTTCATGTTCCCCTCTTTTTCTAGGACTAACCCACATAGGTCACTTGGGGCATGATTATCTCACAATCTATCCATCCAAATAATTCAATTTTTGGTCTACAACTGCACTGATGTGTCCTCAAGAAGCCCTCCAAATTTTGATGATATTCTCACCGTGGGATCTTGAGATATCACAAGCCCTGGCTCGAAGACCAATTCTTTCCCTTCGTTTCCCTTAGGCTAGAAACCTCACTGGGATCCTTGCATTGCCTTTCATTGAAAATTCATTCCTTGGTCCCCTTCTCCTCCTTGTTTAGGTCAAGTATATCTTTGGTTGCTAACTTTCTTCCTCTTGACCTAACCTAGGTCCACTTAGCCCTGTATCATCCCATACCTTTGAAAATTCAACTCTTCAAAAACAATTTGGGAAATGAAGTTCAACAAGGATTTTAGGGTTTTCGAAGCCTCTTTACAATTCACACTCCTTAAACCCCTAGCTCTTAAATCCTCATCCCCTTCTCCTAGAAGGATTTGTAATTTGCTTAAGAAGTAAGCAAGTCCAATTCTTAAGCCTCCCTAGGAAAGGATCCTCAATATCACTTCACATGCATCTTAGTTGATCCATACGTTATAAGTGATTCTCTATATTGGGTCTACTCCCATTGGTGAAAGTCCGTAAAGCATAGGAATCTTTAGTTTTGGTGAGAGTGGGCCTTAGCTTCATTGTTTCTCTTGACCTAACAAGTACCCCTCTAGGAACCCTTGCTAGTGTCAGTGGAAACATTGTGGTACTATTTCCAGGCACACAAAACACATTCTTGGTTTCCCCATATGACATATTTACATAAAATTATTGGCGAATCCATTGGAATAATGAAGCCCTAGTTCTTCATTGGACTTCAAAGTCAACACTTGTAAGGTGAAGAAAGCATTTGCTAAGGCAAGTTCAATCACCCTCGCGACTCCCATTTCATTAAGGACCTAGAAAAATGTTGACCACATATATTCCCACCATAGATATGATAGGGACCGCAAGATATCCTTCATCAAAATCCATGAAGAATGTGCCAATGTTTGATGGGGATCCACATTCCGCATCTAACCACACGGTAAGATTCATAAGGTACCTTTCAAAGAAAAATATAACTCAACTTGTGACCAAAGACAATTTTTTGTCCTATCCATTGCCCCAACTACTGATTGGCTTGAGTCATGTAAACCTAAAAGCATTCTTTCTTTTCCAATTTTAACTACACACTTCTTGTTGCATGAAGGGACAAGTTTTCAATCTCATGAATACATATCCCAAATGTTAGATATGGCCCTTCGAGTGGAGGAAGTTATTGAATATGGTTTATGCTTGAGGAAGAGTCTCCGATTGATGCATACTTTAATGATGGTGCCAAAGGAGAGACTCGTGAATTGGAAAGCATGTCCTCTAAGGATAATAAGGAAGATCTCAACCCCGAGAGCCCTCAGACATTGTAAGAATGGATGATGGAATATGAAAAGTCTTGCAGGAAACTGATGGCCATATATAACTCCCAAGAGATTTTGTCCCACTATTGTGAGTAATAGGAAAGTATCTGTAACACGAAGAGTGAATATAAAGAGAGTCCTAATGCTGACCTTCTTCTTGAGGCATTTTATCAAAATCATGTAGTAAATACCTTGGAGATAATTCTTCGGGAATGAATGAGGGAGGAAAAGTCATCCTTGTATAAAGAAGAGAATGAATGGCATCCTAACCAACACAAAATATATAGCGCAGAATGGGAGGATTCTGGGGAAGCTCATAATAGTCGAATAAACGAAGAATCTACGAGTGACTTTTAGGTTGTTGATTGGGGAATTAGGTATGATTATATAAATGAAGACCCCATGGTTTCTCAAGTCCATAAGAATGAGCTCAGGAAAGAAGAAAATGCTCTACCCCTTCTAAATAACAATAATGGTCCTTATGAAGCCCTTCGTAGTGGTTGGAAAGGTCTCTTCTTTATATTCCAAGATGATTCAATTAAAGAAGAGCCTTCCAAGATTGTGGGAAATTCTAACGACTCTAATATAAAAAAAATTAGGAAGATGCTTCCCTTGGCCATGCCACCGATACATGGTTTTTCTTCATGTTTGAGTGTTCCTCCCCTTCCCTCGAAATATATGTTTGTGATGATATTTATCCCCCTAGTCTTGATGAAGAGATGCTTTCACCTATGAAGGACCAAGAATCATGGTTTTTCCCCAAATACGATGATGTGTCCACTTCTTGTTTTCCCAATGACCAAGATAGTATCATCCTAAACATGTCTAAGTCTTTCAATCCGTCTTAACCTAAGGATGATAGGCCTGCTATAGTTCTTCATCAAAGATTCATATACTTGGTCATTGACATTTCCATCTCTTGGTTGGAGGATCAAATCCAATCCTCTCGATTGGTGTCTTTTCTTTCTTCTAGGGCTCCTTTCTATAGCACGTGGGTCTCTTATTTTCCCACCTCCCTACTCACAACCCCTCATATCATTGTTCCTATTTGTATTTCCATGTGTGCTGAAAAAATAATAATGGAAACATGCGTTCTTGTATTGATCAATTGACATGTTGGTTTCACTGGGTCTATGATTATGCCTAGCACTTGACATTTTATGTTATGCGTGTTAGAGTAGGATGCATCTCATATTAAGTTTTCATCAGAACTAACCTCATATGATATTTCTCATGACAAATTAGATGCATTTGAATTAAAATTTTCATATTTTATCTTTCTGTTGATTTTAAAGCCTAACATTAAGCATGGGTGATCATAAGACACCATGAAAAACATGCTGCCACATGGGTTCAATCATTGATATGTGCAGGTAACAGGTCTATGTTGACCAAGAGATTGTTGGAGTTCTCATGACCTCCCATTCGAGTAGCTTCATCCACTTCTTCGAGAGATCACGTCCCAGTTGGAGCCATATGTTACCCACCCTTTTGTGGGTGATATTCCTAGGATAATTTTTTTCTCCAGGATGGTCCTCAACTAGTAGCCAGTAGCCTCATGAAGCCACCAACTAGCTCATTGTGCCATTTCTCTGCCACCTAAGGCAGCCATGTGGGCCCTTACCCATCTATCATGATCATATGTTTGAAGGAGGGCCTCTTGAACCTAAAGGTATGCCTTGTCATTTGGTAATTGAGCATTGTAGTTTGCTTATCATGGACACTTTTGGGCATGGATTAATAGGGGGATTCTACAGAAAGAATGGGCTAGGTCTGTGCTCTCATCCCTTAGACCCCTTTGGATACTAACCTTGGATTCTAGTCCCGTGGGATCTCTTTTACTCACCATTTCGTTTTAGGGATGGTATTTCATGGGAAACCCTAATTTTGGTTGCATGGACTTGCTCTCTCATCCACACATATTTCCCTAGTTCCACTCATTATGAACCCATTCATCATTTTCTTTCATTTCAGTCCACATTCCTCAACTGGGTCCACATAGGGCTAGATCTCCCATTCCCCTGCCCACACCTTGTGTTAGGCCCGGAATGATGCCCTAGACGTTGATGCAGCGAAAAAGAAAATTAAAAACAAAATTGGCCACATTCAAAAGGAAAATGTACCACAAAATGCAAAATATGGGAGGAAACAACACATTTAGCATGTGGGAAAAATCAAATACATGAGCTCTACCCCATCATCATGGACATCACCCTAGTTCCTATAGGTTCTATGAGCCTCCTTCATCATATAGGAACCCATGATTGTCCCAAACCCTGGTGGGAAATGAGCTTCCCTACCTTAAAAGGGGGTATCCACTACTATATCTCAGACATCATGCTCTTACCCATTGAGCCCCAAGCAGTTAATTAAAGAAAAATAATGAAAAGGCAAAAGGAATATAAAGAAGGGTGGAAAGATCAAGGTTGAGGCACCTCATGTACTCAGATTTCTCCCTCCTATACATTATATACCCAAGTGTGGGATTAACTTGTAATAGTTACCTTTTTACCCCCAACATGTGGCCTAGGGCTTCGCCTTCTCATTCCCTATTCCATTCACCTCTTTATCATATGTTACCACCTTTTAAAGGATGTACCTTGGACATATTATCCCCTTTAAAAGTAGAAACCACCTAATGGGATACTTGGTTAACCCCATTTGGAGTTTGGAGACATTAGCAAATGCGGAAGCCCATTATGGAAGCCCATTATGTGAAAAGAAATTATGAAGACCTCACTTATGGTCCATGGTTTGTAAGCTATTTTACTCAATTTCCTTAATGAATTGTTGTACTGGAAGGCTAGGGGGTGCATTGGATAGTATGTAGGTTTGCAGGTGATCTCCATCTTGGGTTTGACACCCTATACGGGGTCCTAACCATATAGAGGGCTACACTGGCACATGTAGGGTGTGTCTTGAGATCCATGGGCCTCCACAATAGTAGAAAACACTCCATGGATCCCCATATATGTTCAAAGATTGCTCAAGAATCACTTATTGGATGAGGAACATGCGCTTGGTTCACCTTTGTACAACTAGCTTCACAGATGTATGATACACTTGGTAGCTGACCCAAGACTTATAGGATGATGAGGCATCCCTTTCACCATCATCTGAGCCCTTACAAATGTTCTACAAGCATATTTGACTTACTTGGAGACCCATGAGGTCATTTGTGTGCCCTGACAACCGTTGGGAGCACCACATTTTTATTATGTGGATAAAAAGGGGCCAACTTGATGGGCCTCATCATTGGGTAACTATATGGACCTTAATGCACCTCCTAGCTTATTCAAATAAACTCTTCTCATAATTTCTTACATGTTTTGATTGTATTTTTCTTAATGAGATGAGCCAAAATGAGATATTATGCCTAATGGACTAATGTGAATTGATTGTAGGTTTTTGAGAGAACATCATGGAAATTTTGGCTAATTAAGGGCTGAAACTCAAATGAGACAAGGAGGAGAGATTGTAGGAGGTAGATCCTCCTCATTTACTCATCACTCATTCGAATATTCCTCCATCAATCACACTAACTCGGAGTACAAGCAACCAAGTCATGGAGATCAAAAGGCAGTCGAGAAAGTGAAAGTTAAAGAGCTAGTTTAGTTAGAGTTTGGGAGTTGAGACTCCCTAGATTTAAGAAAGTCATTGGAGAATTCAGTTTTATAAATAAGGAGGCCTAGAGCCTCATTAAGATTCAAATTTTTGCTGTAAAAACACTAGTCGTTTTCGAGTTCAAGACTTGTGGAAGACATTGTTATGTAATTTTCTGATTTGATAATGAGAATGAGGATTTCCTTGATCCAACACTGAGTTGACTTAGAGGGATGAAGCTCCTGAGTTAGGGCCCAAACCTAGCAGAAAAGGTTCCTCTTCTTTTATTTGTATGTTTAGTTGATTTCATAATTGAATTTCCTTTAGCATTATTTCATTGCAAGTAGTTGTGGATTTAATTAGTTTGCTTCCATTTGTGCCTTACTTTAGTAGTAACTTAGAAGAGATAAAGGAATATCAAAAATCTTTCAGTAGGTGGATTTGGCCTCACTCCTCCCTTCCGGGATCATGGTTTGAGGAAAGAACTCCTATGCAGACCCAAAAAGACAAAATTCTAGTTTCTCATGGAGTTTAGGGTTTTCTATTACTAAGGCCAGCATTTGATTAATTTGTACGAGTAGGATTTAGTTATCATGTATTCAATCTTTAGTCTCACATTATATCTCATCAATGTTTCATATTATTTTGCAAGTTCTTCCCATGCATGAAATAGGCAGCTAGCTCATGAAATTCTATTTTCCTTAGTTAATTGAAATCCTTCTTGTTTACATGATTTATGGATAAATGTTAATGTTTGATGTAGTGCAGGAGTTTCAACAGTACATAGAGATGTCATGATCAGCAACCTCATCCCAACTTCACCCATCCATGGTCATCACTTTCTTTCACTAAAACCCTCACCAATTTCATCATTTCACAAGCGTACTTCTCCAAGATTGTTGAGCAATCCAACCATCTCACAACTCTGATTTTGAGCTTTGAAGGAGTCCTAGGAACTCCCTTTCCTCATTCCATCCACCATCCACCTTACCTAAGCATTCCATCACCTTTAACATCCCTCCTTTTGCTCTCGGCTGTATTTCAAATGGCTATCAAATCTGGCAACAACGAGGAAAAAGATTATTTGTGGATTTCCGAAACAAGTTTCTCTAAAATATAACTACCCTTTACTGAAAATGGATCATATTTTACAAAAGGTAGTTGGTTCTAGAACAATTTCATTACTTGATGGCTTTTCAGGTCACAGAAAAATTCAAGTGCAATCATATGATCAACACAAAACAACTTTCACAACACCATGGGGAACCTTCATGTATGTGAAGATGCCTTTTGGGCTTATGAATGTAGGAGCAACTTTCCACAGAGAAATGGATATTTTTTATGCAGATGAGAAGTATAGATTTATTGTGATTTATCTAGATGACATAATTGTGTTCTCCAAAACAAATGAGGATCAACTCTTTCATTTAAAAATAGTTTTTGAGAAGTGTAGGAAATTTGGTATTGCCTTGAATCCCAAGAAATATCTATTTGGATTAGAAGAAGGTAAAATACTTGGTGACATAATTTCAAAAGATGGTATCTGAGTTGACTGAAGTGTTGATTTTTAATGTACCTTGGAGAAGTAGTTTCCCATGGGTTATTCTCTACCTAGGGAAAAGTGTCCAAAATAATTCTTTTCCTATGTGTGACTTTATAAAGTGAAAGTGACTTTATAAGTGGGAAAGTCAATGTTAAATTATAAAGTGAAAAGTGATTTTAGACATAAAGTACAATGTGGGTACCTTATTTAATGGGTGAGTTAAAAAATAGAAAGTGAGAATTAAATGTACATTTATTCTCATCCCTTGATCTAAATGAATTTGAGCCATTAGATCTTAGGTTTTCCCAAAAGTCATTTAGGGAAACAAAAGGGGGAAAAGAAAAGAGAGACTACATTCATTCTTCATGAGAAGATTGGAGAAAGGAGGTTGAGAGTTGGAGAAATATTCTAAAGGAGAAATGTGTTGCAACACGTTGAAGGAGTGATTTCTGGGTAAAGATGGGCATGAAAATCAAGGCATGGAAGATAAAAGAAAGTTACAGTACGAACAACATTTAATGTTGTGAGCTGCATGTTGTTTGAGATAAGTTTTTGAGAAAAAAATTGTTTTTTTTGTTGAGAAAATCCATAGCATTCGTACATAATTCATACAGTACAGTCCGTATCCGTATAGTACATATTTTTGGCTTCAAGCGGGCATGGAATTCGAGGCAAAGGGAGCACAATTTTCGAGTTTTGGGCTGAAGAGATAAGTTGTATTTTGCTATTTTGTTTTGTCTACAAATTTATTTTTCCTAAACTTGGAAGATAAATAAATTTGAAAAGCTCTCTAATAGGACTTCATCGGAGAATATTAAAGGGGTTTTGCCTAAGTCTAAGTTGACCAAGAATATGTGTGTTGATGGTATGTTTATGTCCATATTGATTTTCAGCATGTGGTGATAGTCCCATGTGTTTTAATCTGAAAATCTCATTTCCAGAGTTCTATATGTTGAATGTATGCTTATGGAAAAGGGCATTTAACTAAATGAGAGTGATAAGGTGAAATTAAAACTGGGTTGGGATTGCAGGAAAAACTTTAGTCATCAAATTTCAACATGGTATAAGAGCTACAGGCTGGAGATTGTAGTTTGAACAATAGATAGTAGTTTGGGAGAGAAAATAGTGGTTTGGACAACAAACTGAATTTTTGGACACAAAACTTAGTTTGGACAATAAATTGTTATTTTGGGACAACAAGGTGAAATCTCACACGGACTGAACTTTTTTCACAACAAGGTGTCCTGGAAAGTTCATTTATCCATTTTCTTGGTTTCATAAATTTTGGACAACAATCATGGCCATGCTCTTAAGGCTAGAGGACTGACTGGATGGGATATCCAACCATGCCAATTGGAAGGACAAAATTCAGACAATGTTTGTGGAGGTAGCAATTTGGGACATAGTGCAACAAATGGTTGTACCTCCTACTACTGCAGATGAACTTCCCGAATTCCCAAAGAATAATGCAAATGAAAAATGGATTTTGATGGACAGATTGAAGGACCATGTGGTTCCTTAGGTGAGAGGAAACACATATGTTGGTGTGGGAACTCTAACCTTTGAGAGGGAACATTTGATTACTTTGAAGGTCATTCTTGAAAGATTTAATGGGTGTATTAATTCTCCTGCATCTATATGTCAATTTGGAATCATAAACAAGAGTTGTACTGCACTTTATAAATTCAGTTCTTGGTTAGAGTTCTAATGGTTTCCTTTATAAATTGATTTAGCTAAATCTAGCACGCAATTCATCAAATTCTAGCAAGCAGAATCAATAATCAAATTTCAACCTTGAGATTTTTAATGAATCTGTATTTTAAAACTATTCTACATAAATGAAATCCCACTCTGAATCATGAGATGTATGCTAAGAAAAAACTTTTGATCCAAATACTTCATCAAATAACTCAAATCCCATGTAAACCCTAAGAAACCCTAATTTTGTTACCTATGCTACTCTTGAATGAAAAGTTGCAAATTCTAATCTACTTCAAGCATGTTCGAAAGGCAAGTAGACTTGAAGCTAGAATTTTCAAAGGTAACTTCAAATCCTTAGGACTCTGTGATAAGCTTTACTCTTGGGTGCAACTCAGAAGAATTTCCAACTAAAAACCTATTTCAATCATCTTCTTGTTTGACTAAGGACAAATCCAAATCTTATGTCTGAAATTAAGAGGATACAATCACTTTCAATCTGCTATCAAACACTTGCTTAACAAAATACAATCTCTAGCATTCAACCATCATGGAAGGAAAACTTAACTAAATGAAATACCAACTCTCCTTATCAAACCAATGAAAGCTTGTCTTCAAACTGATAAATCTATGTCACTCCAAACCTATACTCTATTTCGAAATGATAGAAATTTGAATTAAAAGTAATCTTCTGCATGATCCAATCAATCAAAGAGAGAAGTGATCCTCTAGTAACTAACTATTCTTCAACTCTATTGTGGAAATCAATGCTTAATACATGCTCTACTTGTTTTCAAGTTATGAATGGAAAAGAGAGAGTGGAATTAACTATCTCAACAACTCAGTTACCCCAATTATTGTAAAACCAAGTTCAATTGATAGTTATGGGATTTTTATGTTAAGTTTTGATGGTTTTATGAGATTGATTAGTCGATACTCCACACTGTGAATTCTAATTCTTTTTCTACATAAACCTCACACACAACATTCAATATTCCTTGAGCTCAAAGAAGTATTAGTAATCGGGCTTTTATGGAGGAATTGAGATGATCATTGTGTAATTCACTCAAAGAGGCATGCGTACAAGCTTGTGATTTGGACTATGCCTACAATTGGGCAATGTTGCTATGAAATCAAGAGATGGGACAATCATTCAGAGGCTACAAAAGGAATTTTAGATTAGAAGCAAAGAATCAAAGATATCAACATGTTGGATCGTGGAAAGAGGTCATTACATTCATCATTAATTCGTTTTTAAAAATAGAGAATGCCTAAAGGGAAATCAAATGGACATGTTTATGTTGAGATCAATCTTGTAGTGAATGCGCAATCCAATCAACTATAAACACTAATTAATCTACTCATTTTCCATATAACCAAATCCAACCTTATGAAAACTAGCTCACTCATAGACCAAAGCAAGATATGCCAGAATGCTAGAACGTTGTTATGTAAACAAAATGAATTCAAAAGCTTTGGAAACAGATTAACGCAATCAATCAAACACTGGAAATTAGATTTAAATTCTTTTAAGAGAAATTCAAAGAAATGAATAAAAACTTAAAGCAATCAAATCAATTACTAGCTATGAAATTAAATTTCCCAGTGGTGGTGGGCCCTTGCCACTACCAGGTATGAAACTTACAGTAAAATGGAGAGAATTAGATGACTATATCAAACATTTACAACTCTTGCAAACACAATTTCTCCTTCAATGCAAGACCAAAGAAAAGATAAGTTCCATTGTTAAAAACTCCATAGAAAAATAACAAAAGAGTTTAAATTCTTCAGTATGTATGCATGTATCTCCCTTCTATATTGTTTCTACAAGATTTATAATCTAGTTTACATATTACAATTTAGTAAAAATCAGATCATGGAGATGCCAATCAGATTTCCATTCTAATCTAGGCTTAGCAACCAATAGTTTTCCATACAAGTTCTAAAAGATAAGAGCAAATTCTGTTGTGGAAGCTGAAATATGTCTATGCATAAGAAGCATCGATCTTCATTATTTAATTCGATGAGGCCACGTTGACTATCCTCATCCTTAAGTGTAAATATTCAACTGTAGTTTCCTAGAGTGCAATTCTGGATTGCTGCCTTGAGTACAATTCCTTCTTTGAGTGCAACATTCTCTTTTGATGTAGAAGTCTTGGGTCCCTATGAGAGAAATATTCACATCTATCACCCATAATGATTAGTAAACAAATAAGAACACATTCAACTATCTAATATTGACCATCAAAATAGCTAAAACAACACCATTTGTAATGCTTTTACCTTGGATAGGAATTGGGTATAGTCAAGGCACAAGGAGGTCAAAATGACATGAAAAGAGTTCAATTGTATGTAAAAATAGGGCAAAAAGTAGTATGAAAAGTGTATGAGTAGAGACAAAAACGGGGTCCAACATCTCCCCCATACTTAAGGTGATGCACGTCCTCATGCATCTCAAACCAAAAGGAGAATGAATCACTAAGTGTCTGGTCAAAGGCCAGTTGCCTTGACCAATACTTCAAGTCCTCTTTTCACGGGCATTGAACATTTGGTGAATTTCTTGGCTAACTTTTGAGCATTGATCCTTTTTGTAGGACGAGTCCTGGCTACTTTCCATGTCAAAAGTTGTCTATTATTCCTCTTCAAAGCATCATTTTGAGCGAAGAGTCTCAAGTTACTATCACACAACTGATCATTTACTCCTCTAACATAGTGAAACAGTACCATAAATTTATGAGCCTGATCTTTGAGTTTACTAATCCTTTTTTGGATTCTAATCAACTTAATTCTTAGGTTCTCTTCTTCTTCAGAAACAGGTGTCCTTGCTAGAGCTGATGGAGTTGTGGATTGTTGGGAAGGACTCCCTCCAGGCATCTAACTTACACTATTTTTAGGTGAAGCAAATTGTTGTTGTTGATTGGCTAAAGGCTGAGTGGAACTATACAAATCCCGGGCAAGGTCATCAGGAATTTGGGACTGCAATGGAGGTGAAGGAGATTGAGGGAGAAATAATGGAGATTGAGAAATGAACTCTAGAGATGAGGTTACAAACACTTGTTGAGGGCTGGCAACTCGAAATGCAGATGGGGTATGAGGAGTTTTGTTCATGCTTCGAGTCCTTCTTCCACCTTGTATAATGGTTTCTATAGTAGGAGATGAAGTTTTGTGAGCAAGAAACAAGATTCTCCTAACCTTGTTCTTAGGCCAGTGGCTTTGTTGACCTGTTGAGTGAATTTTAGCTGGCTCACCTGTGGAGGTTAAGGCCTCCCTTCTCCTTTTATATTTTTTCTTCTTTTCTAATTGTATCTTTGAAGGATTAGCTGCCTAGCTAGAAGAGGGATCGGGAATTTAAAAATTCTTGGGAGGAGGTGACATAGAATGGGCAAGAGAAGTGGGGGAAGTAGGGGTACTTTGTGAGGTGGGCATAGGGGTTTCCCTCCTAGACTTCAAGTTTCTACCAATAGGCCTCTGTCTCCACTTGACCTGTGTCTCTTTTCTTGGAAATTTCTCTATGAGAAAGTCTTCCCAAGACTTCTTTCTCTTACTCAGTTCAGCCACAATCAGAATTTTAATCAAACTATGATGGTAGAGGGAAGTCTTTGATTTCTTACCCTCAGATTGCACTCCCCTAGCCATCTTATGGAGGCTTAATTTCAAGAAATGGGGAATATTCATGGAGCAATCCTTTGTAAAATGCATCAAGAGCCTGATATGATATAGAAAAAATGATGTTGTACCTTCCTTTGTAGGTTAAGAAAATTTGGATCATAGTTAACAAAGGATTCCATTGATCCTGAATGCAGGTATGCAAGACTCCTTTGGCCCATCTTAGTGACTGATAATCCAGTTTTAGAAACATTGCACAATTGGGAATGTGTAATTGGTCGCCCTTGAAGAAATGCTCCCCACTTGAAGGTAGCCCTATTTCTTCACTAAGGGACTACTTTGTGATCTTGAGTTGCAAGTTTCCAACTTTGGCTCTCTTCCTGTCAAATGTTTGGGTAAAGGCCAAAGAAACTACATCATTGTAACCCTGAAAATTTTGGAGAAAAACTTTCCATCCCTTCTCTTTGGTGACTGCCTTACAAGACTGATATTCAAGGGTCTGTGAGAACTGGCCAAATGTGGGCTTGTGCTTTTCCACTTCCATGGTCAAATTCCGAGCGCACCTGTAGAATTCGCTGGCATAGATAAGTAATCAACTAAACCAATGAATTGACTCTCTTATAGAAAATGTCACTCCATAATTAGCACCCAATCGAAATTACAAGACACCTCTATGGTGAGAACAATTTGTCTAGAGTGATTGTGAAAAACTAAAAACGATGTAGCGGTTAAAAATTTGGGAATGGAACTTAAGGTAATGCACTTAGAAAGGAACGTGCATTTCATAATTACAACATCAACGAATAAAAATAAGGGAATGGAATGTGTATTTTATAATGGAGTCATGGGCATCAAGAGAAATAATGTGATGGCCGCCTTCTGGAGTGAGAGGTGACAATTATTCATCAAGTGATGGCCGCCTTCTGGAGTGAGAGGTGACAATTATTCATCAATATAGCATCACACCTATGAACATGGCTGAAAAAGGACCACTGATATGGAATAGACTCAACATCAATCTCAACCAAAGATTGTTTGTCTCATCATACTAACACCTATGCGTACGCTAAGGAATAATACCCTGCATCCAACCCATGGATCAGTGTATGTCATGCCCATCAAGGGAAATCATGCCCGAATTATGACTATACGTGAGGAAGGGATAGGAATCATAATCAAGAGGAAGCCGAAATGGGAAATGGTTTAATCAAATCCAGGAATACATTAGGACATGGGGGTGGAAATAGGAATAAAGCCCGATTTTTTAGGAAATTAGGTAAAATACAATTACATTTCCTGAGCATTAGAACTATCCGAGACCAAATTAGGTAAGTTAAGTGCAATACTTGTGTCACTGTAACGATCTTGGCTATATAAGATAGTGTGAACGCCTTCTAGATCCATCAGTTAAACATGTTTCCTCATTGTGCAGAAAACAACGATTTTTGCAGTGAACATAGAGATCCAATCATTTGAGAAGACTTCTTGGTGCTTTAGCAACATAGTTTACATATTTTTTAGAGACTGATATGTTTTAAGAAGCTGATGGTGCTGTTGTCAGGATTATCACTTGAACATTCATATCA
>APFE030956263.1:0-51526 GCA_000404065.3 Pinus taeda | reverse complement strand
CATATATAATTATAATTTATTTCAATTGTTTGTAATTAATTATATTAGTTAAAGAATTAATAAGTTAATGATTAAGAGATATTAAGTAGTTAGTTGATTAAGGGTGAGAAATTTAGTAACTAATGGTTATGTGTATTTTTGTTAATAGATTAATTGTTAAGGGTTAATGGATGAGTAGTTGGCGTTATTTTGGCTTATTGATTTATGGGTAATGATTTAGATGTTAAAGATTTTGTATTAATGAGTTGAAATTAATATTTTAGTGGCTCATGTTTAACTTAGCTTAGATTTATGAGGTTAATTTGTTAGAGGCTAAAGTTTTAATGTTTTGATGATTAAATAGAATGAATAAATTAAAGAAGACCAATAAGATAATTAGTTAACATAACTAGCAATTGCACCAAATGTTGCAAAGGAAATCCATAAGGCTTCTCACTAAAATATTAAAACCCCTTAAAACCTCGTGGGTGTGGTTTTCTCTTTTCTCTTTTATTGATTTGTTGTGCATGCCATTGCACAGACTCCAATATTTTGTATGGGCATGTGCTATCTTCTTCAATTAATAATATAAATAAAGGTTGCATTTATTTTAGGTCTCTTGTGGTCTATGTTTGGTTTCTCACTATTTCATTTAGAAAAATAAAATATTCCATATTTCCTGTCACACCCCCAAGCCTACGGTGGTTTTTCAACCGTGCCGGCGAGGTGCGGCACCACCGAACACTTTCTTTTTAAAAATACTCGTGCACATGGACTACGCCTAATTCACTGTCTCCTACTTAGTTTGTGATTCTCAACCAAGTATTATTATGCATAACCTTTATACCAATGAACACCCATACACATTCATTATCCACAACATTATATAAGAGAAATGCAACAGTAAAAAGGGAGGGGCAACTCCCTGCAATATGAGTCTGCCCAACAATATATTATACAATCTTTCGTTTTTTACAATGCACAAGTTAAATCTTGGGAAACCCCAAATTTACATTTAGCCAATTTTTCACAACTTCGGCAAACTCGGTTGCCCAGCTCGTCAGCACCTTCACACGGTCGCCGCACGACTCACCAACCCTTCATTCATCTCGTCGCACGATCATGTTGTTTTCCCAACTCGGGTGCGCCTCCAAGTCGCCACACACGGGCGCCTCTGCCCGAGACACACCTCCGTTCACAATCTCAACACTTCACCGTTTCATCGAGCACAGTGCGCCCTCACCCGGCTGCCTGTCTGCACGTCCACCTGTTCACCCGTTCAACTTCGCCCAAGTCGCCGCACGACTTCACCCGGGTCGCCACACGACTTCACCCGGTTCGCCCGAACGACCTCACTCGAGTCGCCACACGACCTCGACCGGGTCGCCCGAACGACCTCCCGAACAACCTGCCTGAACGACCTCCCGAATGACCTACCCGAACGACTGTCCGAACGACCTGCCCGAATGACTGTCCGAACGACCTGCCTGAACGACCTTTCTGAACGACTTTCCTAAACGACTTTTCCGAACGACTGTCCGAACGAGTTTTCTAAACGACTGTCCGAACGAGTTCCCCGAATGACTTTCCTGAACCACTGTCCGAACGAGTTTCCTGAACGACTGTCCGAACGATTTTCCTGAACGAGTTCTCACCCGAATTCTGCCCTTCGTGCGGGCTCATCCACGCACTTCAAAACTCCATGTTCGAACTTTTTGATCGAATGTTCGATGGTCGTTTGCCTCCAAACGCCCTCCAATATATACGGGCGGGTGGCGGGTTGTGTCACCCGGCCGACCCACACCAAACGCCTGGTCGACTCTTTCATAATTTGTTGTCTCGCCCAGAGGATGGTCAGCCCGCCCAACTCATGGGACCACCCCCTCAACTCGCCCAACACCTTATAAACTCGCCCAAGGTTCATTTCGTTTCATGTTTCGCACGCACTTTGCATGGTGGAGTCGCCCTGCCCATCGCACGAACCGCAGGTCCTGACATTTCCTATTGGGAATCTCACAGAGAGCAACAAGTTCAATTGGGAATCTCACAAAGAGCAACAAGTTCAATTCGAGAAGAACAATTCGAGAAGGCAAGAGAATTCTCTTACTTTTGTCATAGATTCTCTTATTGAATCATCTGTTACTTTTGTCATAAATTCTTTTCTTGAGTCATTTTTTTGCCACCAGAGAGCAACATGGTTTTGATGAAGAGCAACAAGTTCAAATTGAGAAGGGAAGAGAATTCTTTTACTTTTGTCATAGATTCTCTTCTTCAGTCATCTCTTACTTTTGTCATAAATTCTTTCCTTGAGTCATTTTTTGCCACTAGAGAGCAACATGGTTTTGATGATGCACACTTATCTACATTAGATGATAATTATCATCTCATGGAGGACTCTACTATCTAGGATCATAGTGATTATGGACTTCTTGAGTCATCTCTTATTTTTTTCATAAATTCTTTTCTTTTTTGTCACTAGAGAGCAACATGGCTTTGATGATGGAGGACTCTACTATCTAGGATCATAGTGATTATAGACTTCTTGAGTCATCTCTTACTTTTTTCATAAATTCTTTTCTTTTTTGTCACTAGAGAGCAACATGGTTTTGATGATGCACACTTATCTGCATTAGATGATAATTATCATTTCATGGAGGACTCTATTATCTAGCATCATAGTGATTATGGACTCAAATAGGACAAGAAATATATAATGCATGGGGTGCCATGGAATTAAATAGGGCTTTAAGGTTTAGTTGGAGTTAGGTTTCAAATAATATTTTATGTTCGCCTCTAAAATTATTAAGCATTTTTTTCTCCTCCAATGCTAATTGCTTTTTAATAAAGCATAATAAATTTGACCTGTAATTTTAATTTCATAAAAGTATATATGTAAATCATTAAAATAGTGCAAATATAACTAAAAATAAGAAATTCTTTCGTTTTTTAGATACTATTTAATGTTAATTTAAATTTAACATTTTGAAAATAAAGAAAAATTGCAATTGATTTTTGTTTTTTGAATTTATTGGTATTTAATTATATATTATATATATATATATATATATAATATATATATATATATATATATATATATATATATATATTATATATATATATTTTGCAAATGTAACTCAAAATAAGAAATTATTTTAAAGTCGGTCTTGTATTTAAGAGACCAATTTATTTAATTTCATAAAATATATATATATATATATATATATATATATATATATATATATAATTAAAAATAGTGCAAATATAACTAAAATAAGAAATTTATTTGTCTTTAGAGACTATTTAATGTTTAATTTAAATTTAACATTTAAAAATAAAGAAAAAAGCAATTAGATTTCCATACTTTTAATTTATTGGTATTTAAATAAATATATATATATAAATCATTAAAATAGTTCAAATATAACTAAAAATAAGAAATTATTTAAAGTCGGTATTGACTTTAAGAGACAATTTGATATTGTTTAAATTTAACATTTAAAAATCAAGAAAAATGCAATTCAATGTTAAAACATAATGAATCTGAATATTTCAATTTAATTTCTTTTTTCTTAGAGGCTATTTAATGTTACTTTAAATTTAACATTTAAAAATAAAGAAAAATGCAATTGGGTTTCTATATTTTTAAATTTATTGGTAGTTAAAAAAAATTATTTAAACGGATAATAATAATTCTTTATAATAGATGACCAAAAAGAAGAGTTTAAAAATAAATTAGATTTTCTATATCAAGTTTAAAGTCGGTATTAACTTAATTTAATGTATCCCTTTTTGTTTTTTAGAAGACTATTTAATGTTAATTTAAATTTAACATTTAAAAATAAAGAAAAATGCAATTCAATTTCTGTATTTTTAAATTTATTGTCATTTAAAATAAAAAATAAAAATTATTTAAATCGATAATAATAATTCTTTATAATAGATGACAAAAAAAGAGTTTAAAAATAAATTAGGTTTTCCATATCACTAGTAAATTTTATCTCATAAAAAATATATATAAATCATTAAAATAGTGCAAATATAACTCAAAATAAGAAATTCTTTTGTTTTTAGAGACGATTTAATGTTAATTTAAAATTATCATTTAAAAATAAAGAAAATGGCCATTCAATTTCTCTATTTTTTAATTTATTGTTATTTAAAAAAAAAAAAATATTTAAACGGATAAATAATTCTTTATAATACAAGACCAAAAAGAAGAGTTTAAAAATAAACTAGATTTTCCATATCAAGATTTGCTAAGTGGAATAAAAGTATAGAAAGTAAAAAGAATATGAGCCAGCGATCCATCAAACCTTAAGTTTTTTCAAGGCGATGGTCGCTCTTTAGACTCACTTCTGTGTTTGATGAGTTGGTTTTCAAATACATTTATTACTGCACTGTAAAATTATAAGTCGCCAATTCCTGTAATTAACAGAATTTAGTTAGTTACAACAAGAGGGAAATCATTCATCACCCTATATGAATCTTTGAAAGGAGTACAATTGTATTTGAAAGGAGTACGATTGTATATTGTGTGCAAAAATTTGATTAGACCATGGCACTCTGAGCATGCAATTGGTCTTAAGGTCTTGTTTGTCCCTGGTCCATAATTTTGATATTCTCTATAGAAAAGTGTATCAAGAGCAAAGGATTTGTTCCAAGGCATCCATCCCATCCCGTTAAGTCTGATGAGTTTAAGTCTGATGAGTTTGCCGACTATTTGTGCTTGACTATTCACGGGCTTCACTATTTGTGCATAATCCGAGATGAATGTTCAGAGGAATTTTATCTTGCCCAAGAAGGAGTTGATGGCTTTCTTGTTGACTACATGAGGAATATGTGTGATATCTTCAATCTTGTCTGGATCCGCCTTGATCCCGCTCTTGGAAAAAAATTGTTCGAGGAGGTTCCCCTCCCACAAGGCGAATACACTCTTCTTAGGATTCAAGGAAATCTCGTATCTTCGGCATCGCACGAAATTTTTCTTAAGATGGCGTATGTGGTCTTCTCCTCTTCTTGAGAACAAAGACATATCATCGAGGTATACCGTCATGCTCTACCTAATGAGTCCATGAAATGTGATCTCCATAGCACGGTGAAATGTTTCTCCTGCATTTACAAGCCCAAACGGCATTCGTCTATAAGTGAACGTACCCCACTTGGTGCGGAAAGTAGTTTTCAGTCTCTCAAGTTCTGCTACCAGAACCTAGTTGTATCCTTAAAAATCGTCAAGAAGAGAGAACATTTGTGCCCTAGATACTGTTTGAAAAATATGGTCCATATATGGCACGGGGTAGTTGTCTTTGTCTGAGGCGCGATTAACATTCTAGAAATCGACACAGAAGAGGATTTCCCCAGACTTCTTTTCTACAGGCACAAGGTTGGAAATCCAAGTGGAATGATGAACTTTATATATGATGTGTGCATCCAACAATTTAGTAAGCTCTTTCTATATGAGGAGTTCAAGCGACGGATGTACTTTTCTCATCTTTTGTTTTTATGGCTTGACCCCTTCCTTCATTGGGATGATATGTTAGATGATCCCTGTGTCATAAATTTTCAAGTCGTCATACATCCATGTGAACAAATGTTGGTACTGTTTGAGTAAGCAGATGAAGGCTTGTCATTCTTGCTATGTACAACATGTACTAAGATTTACAAACTTCGGATCCTTTTCTATTCCCAGGTTTATTAGTTCATGCCTCATGGTGGAACTATGGGACTTGTTGTTCCTTGGCCCTTGGAACTGCTCTTGCAAGTCATATAGCTTTTCCAGTGATACCACACCTTTTGTGATAATGTGGCCTTTCATGTCATCAGCTCCTGCTTGCAAAGAGTGTTCGTGCTCATTGTCATCTATTACTGCGTCTTTGAAAATGCTAGCGTTGGCCATAAAATGTAGTATATGTTGATCATCATTAAACACATGCAAGTTAGTTATGTTGTCCAGGATAGATGGTTTGTGCAAAATTTAAATATTAAATCTATCCCTAATAAGTGACATTCTTGAGGCTGCATTTGCTAGTGGATTGGTAGCTGCATTACGCGTACGTGGCACAACAATGATATTAAACGCTATGAAGTTTGAAATTAGTCGCCATACCTCTACTTGGTAGTTTTTTAGATGTGATGATAAACAATCAATGGTGTCACGTACCTTCCGTACAACTATCTCTGAATCACCTACCACTCAAACTCCAAGTGGCTTGATACCAGATGCTTCCTATTGCAAGGGTCAATCAGAACACACTCGGCTCCTGATCCGTCCTGTGCCTTTGATCCGTCGAAGTACAAAGTCCACAAATCATCTATACACTAACCGCTTGATGTGCTAGTACTGTTGCTGCTACTGTTGCTACTACTACTGCTACTATTGTACAATGTGTTTTACAAGTTTCATTACCATCAGTTGGGCAATGAAGGAGTCCCAACTGTGTTTTTGGTGGGGTTGGAGCTAGCCGTGCAGGAAAGCACCCCAACGTAGTCTCAAGGAGGAAGTTGCCAAACATGAGTTATGTGAGAGCCAACGATTCATTCTCTCCATTGATGGGAGTGACATTATGCTTCATTTACCTCTCGGATTCTACCCGGATTTGGTTGCACTTGACCTTGTGTGGAAGCCACATGTGAGACCAATATGTAGGAAAATATCCATCCAACTTGCTGGCCCAGTCCTTACTGAGTAATAGACCATATGCTTCCAAGATGTCCACAACCACTATGTTGATGCATTGGTGGACTCGACTATCATGGAATAGTCGAACGATCATGTCTTGTAACTCACCAACGGATGGTACCGATGTTCAATCAAGTTGGATGATTTGCGCAGATGTCTCACTCCACTGTGCATTGATCCTTTTAGCGATGGAGAGCGGCATGACGTTGGATTTCGCACCGAAATCAACCAAATAGTTGTGAACATTATAGTTGAATATTTCAAAAGATAGCAAGAATGGAGGTTAACCTGAGTTTGCTTCTTCCATCCGGAGTGCATTAAGCACAGTTGAAAGTGATCCGAGAGGTGTGCTTTCTCCCTTGCTAGTAGAGGTTGCGTTGTCTGTCACTGTCTATCCCAATGTGCGCAACAAGATATCTCGCTAACTCTGGATCTTAGCCAATCCGAACAAACTGATGTTTGCTCGAGTTTTCTTCATGTCATCAATAATGTTGTAATCTAGAGGTGGTAGACTCACCAAGGTGTCAAGGGTAAAATGAGTGTTCGTGTTATCTGGTGGAGTGTTGTGCAGGTTGCTTCTCATGGATGTGTTTTTGTTCACCACTGTCCTCCCAGACTTGCATTGTAATTTTTTCTTTGGGCCAGCTGGTGGATCGATCTTCCTTATTAGCAGTCTGATCTTTTCTTGCATCTCCCCAAGTGTGGGGAAAGCCCCTTTACTTCTAAGATTGTAATGGTCAGTTTGCTTTTGAGGTTGCTTCTTGGTGTTTGTCTTTGCCATTGTTTGCAAGCACGGATACATGTCCACCACATGCTCAGAGCTTGATGGCTCATCAGGTGAAACCTCTTCGTCATTGTACATGTCTTCTAGTTGCTCCTACATATTGCTTCTCACCTCGAGTGTATGTCTGTAAAAATTATTTGTGACTTGCTTCCAACCTGGACAAGAATTCTCAGGATGATATTCTTCGTGGAAAGAACATAATTTCATATATGCACACTATTCGAGCTGGAAGACATTCTTCTGCACATTTTTTGGAATGAATTGGCTGCTGCTTGATTCATTGCTTGCATATCTATGCCTAGGTGGGTGACTTCTTGCAAATGTGTTCTATCTACGTTGTTTGAGTTCGGAAATTTCAGTGGACAAGCTCTTGACAAGACGAGTCTCAATGTCAGTTACTTCCTTGTATCTACCCTTGCTCGTTGTTGCTTGGGACTTCCTAATCGCATCCTTGGTGTCCTTCGTCGATTCATCATCCTTGATGACTCCGACTACACACAGGTGTTTCTCAACAGTGATAGCCTCTTCATAGTGTTGGTCTCGCAGATTGATTGACGAACTGCGTAATGGTGGTTGGCAGTGCAGACGTGGAGTAATCAGTGGTGATGGAGTCATGAGGCTTAGTGTCTGCTGGGAACTTGTTCAATATACATGTAAAACTATGATTCAAATATTTCACTTCCTATTTTCCCTCCATCTTCAGGCTTCCAAACTCTTTGAGTAGCATGGCTCGGGTCTTGTCATCAGCGAACTTCTTCAGGAACATGTGTTTGAATGCGACCCAGTTGTGTATAGAGTTCGGTGTAAGGTTGTGATACCAAGCAGGTGTACGACCAACCAAGGTACATGGGAATAATCTACATGCGACATCATCATAATGTACCTCAAGGGTTTGCAGTTGTAGGTAGAAGTTGTCTAGGTGGTCTTCTACGTTTACCGTGCTGTCACGGTCGAACTTGACGTTCATTCCCTCCACTCGCCTTGACATCTTATGCAAGACAACTGGGAGAGCCAATGGTCCTTGAGTCATCCATTCAAGATTTGGGTTAATCATCTATTCGTCTTCTTCATACTCTTCCTCTCCTTTAGAGTCTGATGTTTCTGACTCTGAGTCTATTGGTTCATCTCTTGCTCCACCTCCTTCGCTGCCTTCCCCTTTGCTTCCTACACCAAAGTCTGATCCCGAGATCGCAAGAGTGCCTTGTTCACCTTGCCAGGGGATTGGAGGTTTCTTTTGGTCTTTGATAGCTTCTCCTAGACCTTCAAGTGTGGTAAGGATTTCTTCTTCCACTAATGATACAACAACTCTCGTGGGAGTGGCCTTTGGCTTCCTTGCTACGTGTGGAAGATGTTGTCTGTCTAAGATCAGTCCGACTACATTCGTAAGCTGGCGAGTGAAGGGATGAACAGAGTGAAGGTGTTGGTCTGAAGTCTCGTGCTCAAAACTAGGAGGTTAGGAGTAACTGACCGCTGTGTCACGTGTAGGTGAGAGAGAGCGTGAGTTATTTCCTTGACCAGATGTTTGTTGAATGAGTGTGAGGGGAATTTCAGCTAAGTAGAATTAGTTTCCCTCCTTCTAGCGCCATAAATGTTGACGGTGCTAGACCCGCCTACATTTAGGGGATCGCCCTGGTATGAAGTCCCAACTAGACCTCACACTGTTTGGTGTGGGAGTCCCATCCGGTATGATGGCCCAATTGCCATTGTCTTAAGGATTTGCCTCAACTCTTATTTGTCAGCACAGGAGATTGGTTTGCTTTGTCTTCGGGAACATTAGGGGATTATTGAGCTCTAAAATGGGAATCCTAAGGAAATTATTAAATAATAGTGGAAATAATAAAATAAGATTAGATGACATCATTAAATTTTAGAGGTAAAAAAGGAAAAAGTATTTTTCAACTCGTATTTTCAACTTATCTCCCTATGGGTTTTCTCAAATTTCAAGCGGAAAGACTTGTTGGATGCATAATTTGATTCCTGATCCAAGGACTACCCATGTTGCATACTTTTGATGGACCTTGCTACACAAAAACTGAGAAATACATGAAAAACATGATTGCAATCACGTTTTTTCATGTATTTCTCATTTTTCATGTGGCAGGGTCCATCGAAAGTATGCAACATGGGTAGTCCTTGGACGAGGAATCAAATTATGCATCCAACGAGTGCTTTTGATCAAAATTTGGGTAAACCCATAGGAAGATAAGTTGAAAATATGAGTTGAAAAAGTAGTTTTATTATTTTATTATTTTTTAATCTTTTTACTTTTTTACTCCAAAATGGATAATCACCCCCCATGGTTGACAACATCATATTGAATCCTATTGGTTCTTATAAAGTTTATTTTGGTTGTACATTTTTCTTAGGAGGCCCATTTTAGACCCCAGAAGTCCCCTAATGGGTGAGATTCACATGCCTAGTGAGTGTAAGTGTACTTGTGCCAATGGTTCTTTCACTATGAGGGGAAGAGAGTGAAGGTGAGTTACAGGATGAAAGGGATCAGTCCGAACTCTGCTAGGAACACACAACACAAAAGGACATACACAACTTCTGGCAGAGCAGTCCACTTGGATCCGATAATCACAGCATACAAGGTAAGATAACACATACAACACTCACAGATCAATTTGAACGAGTGCAACGGTTGCTACAACAAGGTTCATGTGAAAGGTTTGTCTGATGTCTGGCAGAGTATTCAATGCAGATAGGGCAACATTAACAACATATACAACACATTTCCATTAATAGATTATGCATTACAACAAATGAAACAGTTCATATGTAGAACATAGGTTAAAGCAATATGCATTACAAGTGTTAAAGATCAGTCTTATAACAAATACAATACATGTGTGAAAACGTGTTGACCTGTTAACAGGGTTCTGAATTAAGCGAAAGTTCCAAGACACATCATTACACCATACATCACTAACCTCATCAGTGGGGCGTTGGAGCCACTACTTACTCCTCAAAAAAAAGATTACAGTCTCTCTTGGCTATGTGGGAGGAGGTGAGGTGAAAGTCCTTTCATGTAAAAATGAGGGGTTTATTTATAGCCAAGGGTGAAACTAACCCTTGTGGTAGTTTGACTACACTCATGACCATTCGACTTCCATGACTTTCCGACTTAAATGACTCTATGTTCAACAAGTACGTCTCTTGGATTTCCACGTTGCATCACATTGATTGACAACAATCCCATAGTGAAGATGTTGGCAACATGACTCATGCCTTTGACTCGACATGACTTGACATGACAATGTTGGTACATTCGTGCTGCTGTTGGAGTGCATGTCGAGCTACTGTGCTGCTGAGTGATGGATGTCTTCATGGTGTATCATAGCTTCATCTTCGCATGGCGAAGTGCGCGGAGTCTTCGATGGTCCTTGGTTCGCTTGATGAAGCTTTAACATATTTTTCCTTGCTTTCATGCTGGAAGGCTTGACAGGCTCACTTGTTCACCAAGATGCATGTTCATCACATTCTTCCGTTGGTGAACCTGTCCATCTGTATGTCCTCGCTTTATTCATCCTGTTTATCATCTTGACATGTTCGTTGGTGTACCTATAGGGTCAGTGTATAATACGATCCAATGTATCATGTCTGGGCATGGGAACAATGGATACCTGCATGCAATCTAGTACAAGCCGGATTTGTGGATGTTCACATAGACATGGTAGTTTTCGAGGTCTTCCCAAAATGTGCTTACAAATGTATCATTGACCTCTTTCCATTTCAGCTTGATGTCCTTGTCTATAATCACCTTGATGTCTTCATAGATCGGCAGACTTGTAGACACTCTCTCAACTAGTGCTCCAGTTGCACTTTTGTCAGTGTCTTTTAATCCTGCTCTCCTGGAGGCCATTGATCCTGAATTGCTGAGAGACAAATGAACACTTGATATATCTGGATACATTGCGACATGCATGGCAAGAAATATGTTAAAACCAAAGCAAATTTGAGGAGTGACATGGAACATACTTGCGAATTGACTGACAAGGATTACACAATTTTTCCTGGAAGGTCGAGAGACTTGCTACCAGCACTGCGCAAAAGGTAGTTCGGGCTGCTGGAACGCTGGCTGGTTGCTGGAATTACGCAATGCGCAATCCAGATTGGCCTATTGGCTACTGGGATTGCGTAATGCGCAATTCCAGATGGCAAGGGTTGTAGGCCCAGTGACTGCATTGCGCAATTTTCTGAGCCAGTAGTCAATGCCTCTCAGAATTGTGGAATACAAGACTAGAGAAAAGTCATTGGGAAGAAATGCGCATTTTCTGGGAGGAAGGGATACCCTTCCCTCTCAGGATTGCACAATGTTGCCTTGGTGAGGTAGAGTCCAGGCCAAGGCTTCCCAGACCCGCCGACGGGCAACTAAATGTGAATGTGAATACATGGTGATACTGAGTGTAAGCAAGAACGAATGATAATGCATGCAAACAGTGAATAGAAGATTCATAAAATGGAACAACATGCATGTGTGTGAAGTGAGTCACTGAATCGTCGACTGTTCGTGTAAAACAATGTCATGCATACGACAACAGTGAGATGCTAACAAAACTGAAATGGTGCTAGTACAATCTAATATGCATGTAAACGACCAACGTTCACATAAATCAAACAGACAACACTCACACAAGCTAAAACACAAAAAGTGACAGAAATTTTGCAAAAGACAAGTTAAAAGGACTAACCCGGAAAGAGTTGAGCTGGATGTGTCGAAGGCTCCTAGATGTGTTGTGGGATGTCAGAGCTCCAAGATCGATGTGAAGGATTGAGCTCTGAAACCTCGAATAAATAATTTTGATGTTCATGACGTACATGCCACAAATCTAGGAAAAAACGACACTTGGAGGAAAGATTCTAAAACGATATTTGCATGTAACCTCCAGCGGCTAAAAATAGCTCCCTAAAATCTAGGGATGATTTTGAATTCTGCTTTTTTCTATTTTAGGGAAAAGTAGCCCATGCATGCAAGTCATGTTCTCTTGGTCTAGGGTGGAACCGATCAACCCAATGACACATGCAACAGTCTGCTTGCCTGAGGGAGAAATTCACACATTTCTAGGAGGGAGCTAGACTGGCTGCACGGAAGGATTGCGCAATTTGTGGGCTGAGCAACTGACTGTTGCCCAGGATTGCGCAATTTCTGGGCCAAGCAGTCTTTCTAGGTTAGATTGCGCAGTTTTCCCAGGGAAAGTTCATAGGCAAAATTGTGCAATTCCTGAGCCCAACAGGCTGTCAGACAGGATTGTGCAATTTCTAGGGGGAATGCTGGTTCCCCTCCAGAATTTTGCAATTTCTTGAGGGATTTGGTCAGCCTGTAGTTGGATCAAGTCCAGAGAAACAACCGGTGAGGGGAGTGAAACAAGCTATCATGCTACTAAGAAACTACTAAAACTTGTGCACTTGATAGTGCAAAACATGCTGCTAAAAATTATTGGTAGAAAAGCTCCAAAACAAAGCTAAAGAAAAAATTTTAAAAATACTTGTCGCTGCTATAAAAACTCACTATCATCCAAAAAAAATTATAAAAGTGAAAAAAAATATCTTAAAATTTTACAATTTTTTTAAATATAAAACTTATTTTTATATCTTTACGATGTTTTAATGAGAAACTTACCCATTTCTAAAAGCGCTATTTTCTAATATAAAATATTATTAGTTATAATTTTTTTTAGTTTCTTTTTGGCCAAACTGAGTAACTATAAATTTACTTTTTAGCAAATACAGTGAAACTTGGTAACTATAAATTACACCACGGATGTGACTGAAATGTTATTTATTTTATTGTGCTATGGGTTTGTTTAGAAGTCTAGCACTTCTGAAAAACTACGCTAAATAGTTACATATAAATATGTTATTAAATCTGTCCCATCGCTGATTTTCTTTGAAGGGAGAACTATAAGATAGCGGCGGCATTATTCACTATATTAAGTATGAATCAGCGAAGTGTATCTCATAAAAAAAACTATTCTTTAGAAAAGGATTCTAAAGGATAAGTAACAGCTACATGGTTCTCTCTATGTATTAAATAATGACCACCATATTATATCACATCGTATCAAAATTTCTCATAAAGAGATAAGAGTTGTTTTTGGTATAATTTTTTGGATGATTTTTAGTGGGTTTTTCTGGTGTAATTTCTCTAAAATTTGACAGGAATTTATTGAAATCACAAATTTGATAAGTAACTCTTGCACAATTGAAGTGCCTTATGGATTTTTCAAGTTGCTAAATACATATATAGTCAAAAAACTAGTTTAAATAAAACAAATCAAGATTTCACATTAAAATTTTCCCCAAATTCTCACCTACAAATCAAACAAGTCACACTAAAAGCAACTCCTAAAAATATCCATAAATACAACACTAAGAGATTGTTCAAAAATATGGTTATTGCATGAATGAATACACCATTTTCAATATTAGTATGGATAAATTACTGCACCAGTGTAAAATTAATATTACTCTTTATACACCGTTGTTAAAATTCCATGGTACTGTGTACGTAATTTGTACATGAAAAACCTCCCACGCCATCGCTTAATCTTTGCTCAGCTGCGTGGTGCACGCCTAGTTAAAACCAAAAAATACGAATGTTATTGAAATATCCAGGGTGGAGAGTTTATCACTTATCAAGTTTTATGGAAATATACTAATAGATTTTTTTTAAGCTAAAAGGATTCGAAAGTAAAACGTTTAGAATTCGTTTTTATTTACTTATTTATTTTTAATTAATTTTAATAAAATTAATTTTTAATTAAAAAGATTAGAAAGACAATGTTTAGAAATTTGTTTATTTAATTTGATTAATTTATTTAAGATTTAAAAATAGAAAATTGTTTAAAATTGTAAATTTGCAGATATTGAATATTAAAAATATTAATATGTTAAATATATTTATACCCTTAAATTTAGAAATGAAAAATTATGACGTCAGTGAAAATTATATGGTTTATTTTTAATGAAAATTTGGCAAAAATCAAAACATTTCAAGCATATAGAGTGTTCACTTCTTTATAGTTAGGTGTTTATTGCTCTCTGTGGAGATAGTAGATCAGAAGTTCTTCTCGTGATAGAAGATTCCTTGGTGAAAATGACCAAAAGGTAGAGGGTCTAGACTCCACCTATTTATTCTTATAACATAATCTAAATGTTTCGTTTGTTTTTTTTTTTAATATACTTTTTTATTAATTTTTGCGGCTAGAAATTTTTAGAATTTCATATTTGAGTTATTCATTCTATGCAATCCTAATGCTTTATTTTTTGAGACACTAAATTCATTTTATGCATTTAAATTCCTCATTGAAAATTGTATCTCTAAATTATAATTAAAATAACCAAATTATTAGAAATACCAAAACATAGTGAAACTAATTTAAATTCAACTAAGTGGAAAAAATATATTCATAGATCATTAAAACCATGACACGTTTATATTCAACCAAATATTTTATTAAAAATAAGATGATTCTAACTTCACAAATATTGTGTCCCTCACATCAAAGGGTCCCAGTTAGGGGCAGGGGGAACATAGAAGGAAGAAATACTCATCAAAGGTCAAGTATTTCAGGTGTGGCGAGGTCGGTCACTACAGCACATAGTGTCCTCTCAGGAAGAACGATAAGTCGGAGAAGCAGGACCAACGAGCACCATTAGCCGAGATCAACAAGTTTACCTCCAGGTTGGAGGAAGACTTCACGTTGTTCATAGATATACCTCCAGGAGTGAGGTGGGGAGATTTGGTACTGTAGTCCCAAAGAACTACAGATATTGGGAAGGGATCTTGAGGATTCAACCTCATGGATCAATACCTTGCTACAAGGTCCCATAGTATTCAGTAGCAGGATGGATCGGTGGCATTTGATGCAACCAGTACCAGAGTGACAGTTGCATACTAGTAACAGTTAGATATTGAGGAGCGCAGTGTAGTGTTGACAACAAAGCAGGTGGCTCAATGCAAAGCTAGTAGCAACGCAGATTCTTCAGTGACAATGCAGATGTTAGTAGCAGTCAGAGACTTAGGAGACAGATGCATGACACTGAACACAATTGATTCAGTATTTTGGTTGATTTTCAATTGCAGATGTTGTAGTTGCAACAACAACAAATGAGAGGCATTTGTCACGCAGATGCAGTGTTGGCAAAAATATGGTAGTGTCAGCAACAACACAGATGCAACATCAGAGTTGTGCAATAGTTGTTGGGAAGAAACTGCTAGACATCAACACCATAACATAGATGATACAAAGATAAAGCGTTGTGGTAGAGTGTGCAGCACTATAACACATTCCTCACTAAGATGGAGTGTTACTTTTTATAGAATCAAATGTGTTATAGCGATAAAATTTGGTGGAGAGGCTAAAATACACGAGATCTCCAAGACCTAGAAATCGTTTCTAGAAATTCCACCTTGAAATGACTTAATTAGATTATTAACTATTTTTTCAATGTTTCCTAAGTCTAAACTTAGGAAAATTGGTTAATTAATTAGCATTAATTATGTCAATGTGAGAATCATCTAGAAACTCACACCGATCTATTCCAAGATGATCCAAGCCATTGATTAAGTTTTAATCTTGTTTGTCGGAGATCTAAGAGTGAATTATAAGAGGAATTTGATGATCACTTGGAGAAGATACTTTTGTAGTTCGATTTTCTTGGTAGATCAATTTCCAGAGAGAAGAAGTAATTGTCAAAGAGCTAGAGATCAAAATACAGTCAATGAGGTGCAGAGACAGTGATCGAGAGGAATTTTTTCAAATCTGATGTGGAAACTGCAAGGAGGCCAAGTTATTCCCAGTAAGGCAGCATAGAGTACTGCGCATTTGCTTCATAAGCAACTCAATTTTTCTAGAGAGAATTCCATTCTCAGTTCCAAAGGTCGAGAAGAGGGTCCAAAGTGCTGAAGAGATGATTTCTTTAGCAAAGGCAGACAAAACGACTTCATCAGAGGTAGATTCAAGACACACGTGTCAGAGACAATGCAGAAGGGCTCATGCTAGGCATTAGACGACTAATTTTTTGAAGGGTAGTTGTGCCGAGATTTCTTGCGAAGAAAGGGTAATTCCCTTTGATAATTTTGGCCAGATATTATTGTTGTTTGGATTCCTAGTTTGGCATCCATAGATTGTACTTAGATTTCACTACTGCGTAATAAAATAATCCCTCATCTATTGCACCAGTTTTCCCATGTTGGGTGTTTCTAAGGAATATTTTCCAAAAATAACGATATTATTTTTATGTTTGTGTGCTAGTATCTTTTAAGTTCCAATGCTATTTATTTTCCACGGTTTTAATTGTGAAGGTTGTAGTGTGTTTATTTCGATGTTGTCGTAGCAATAAATTGAATAATTAATTTATCAGTTAGAAGAAATAATACCAGTTGCTGCAAAAAGATTTTAGTTTGTGGAATTTTCACACTTATGTATTAGACAAATGCGCCAAAAAGTATCTTTCAAGAACCACACCACTGCAAGAAAAAACCATTACAGACCCTGTGATTTTATTTAAATTTACAATATCACTGCTTATGTACTATACAAACGCACCTATGTGATACTAATATAAAAGAACTGGTGTTGTTAATTTGAATAATGTACCGAGGGTGGAAAAATTATTTTGGAGGAGCGGGGCGTTGGTGCTATGAAAGCACCAGTGCTTTAAGAATTATAATGCACTGGGGCGTTAAATGCAAACAATGTCAGTGCTTTAAGAGTATAATGCCCCGATGCTCATTTGTTTTCGAACGTCCAAGCGTTGTAATGTTTAGGAAAGGCGCCGAGCCATGAAAAAAATCCTTTCCCAACCAGTGCTTTTACATAGTATAACGCACCGGTGCCTATTTTTTTTAGAGACGCACCAAGATATTTTTTAATTATATAATTTTTTATACACGATACAATTTTTATTATTATAAATATCATTGCAGAACAATTCGTATTCGGAGACGTGTGCATTAATATACGATGTCCTGGTAACCATTTTCTCTTTTTTAGAAACATCGACCCGGGACAATACATTATTGTGATTTTTTAAATCCATTACTCATCGAAAAAATCGACATATATATTATAACAATATTCATATAAATTATTTTTTATTAGTGTATTTGTATATGATGTTTAGATTAATTTGTTATATCATCAGAGTTTGCATCTCTTCATTATAATATTTACTCATCCATATATTTAATCAGTGGTGTAATTTTTCACAATGACATTGGACAATGCAATAGAATAAATTAAAATGGGATAGTTATTAGTAACCCCTCATATTTCAATTGGGACACTATGTCCATTACCTTAAACAAAATGTCTAATTTCCACAGACAATTATTTTAAAAGATACAACTTGCATTGATACCCAAAAAGATCATCATTCTTCACTAGAACTGTTATCAGTAGTCCTGGAGCTACTTCTATGACTTGGGTTATTTCGACAGATGTTTTGTTGATTGCATCGGTGTTTTGGTCTTCTTCTTGTTCCATCTACAAACGTAAAAACACTGTGTAATCAGTGTATCTACATTGTTGAAAATAATGAAAATTGAAATAAATAATATACATCAATGCAAATAGAATAACAATGTACAATAGCAAGAAGTGACTCATGAATACACAGTTTCAAAACCAAGTATGATTCTGTGTTGCAACAACTATCATGACATAGCATACAGATCGTTCAAAACCAAGTATGATTCTGTGTTGCAACAACAATTCTGTCGGCGTAATTACTTTGTTTCCTACAAGTTTTATACCTCATTATAAATCATAGATTTAATATAAAGGATTTTTCCGTTCTATTAATTATAAACTCAAAGAAGTAAAACAACATAGATACTTACAAAATCCACAATTAATTTTTGATATGCGAACATATACTCAAAACCCATATTTAACCCAATGTTAATCAATTCTTCTGATGATTCTTCCTTGTATGTTAGCATCTATTTGAAGATATTCAAGGATGGTTGTTGTAAAACAACTTAAAATATACAAAAATGAAATATTGAGTTCTTATAAGGAAATATTAACAGTTATTCAAAAACTTTGATATGAACCATTTTCTTCCTTGTTGTCTTGTTTTATGTGTTGAATGAGTTTATTTTTGTTTTCTTTTCTGCAAGAAAATTCTTGAAAATTAATATTTAATGTTAAATTATTTATTTATATGTACCTAATAGAAAAAATATATGGTTAAATATATTTGAAGCACGTTGTTTTTGAGATGGCTCCTCCTGTGATGCAATTATGTCCATTTCTTTGACCATCTCCTTGTAAACTTTTTTGGACATTCCTACTAGCATGTTTCAGATATCATCTCATTGAACCTCTAGCATTTTCATACTCTTCTTGCAAAAGTAATAAACTATTTTTATATTGATATATGAAAACTAAATATAACAAAATCGTTATTAAAAAAATCACTGTTTTGTAGTAACATATAGATATAATTCTAGAAAAGAATTCTAATTAGGAATATTACTTTTTGAATAGTCTTTTTTGTTGTTGTATATTTTTGCTATTGCAATCCTGATAGGTCTAATTGACCATTTCTCTGGAAATGCTTTCTATAGTTTTAATATAGCGTGCTTCTTGGAATCATTGAATTGATTTTTGCATTGTAAGTAGAAAGTATGTTTATACGTTCATTCCACTATATCCCTCATAGTTCTATAAAAAATCTATGCTCTTTCATTAACCTCCAACACCACTCTAGATGATCTAAGTACCAATTCATCATCATTTACATGTTCTATAAAAAAATTCGTAGAACGAAATGATTTTCCTTTATTCTCGGTTCCTATAGAACATTAAACATATGTGAATTAATAGATTTTTTTGAAATATGTTATTTAATATTCTTAAGTATATTATTAATGAACATTCCAAAGAAAAAAGACTCATATTGAATAATATTTTTTCATTCACCTCATTCATCCTTCTGCAATTTTTCCATCATACTTTTATGTTATTCTACATTTAGATCATAAACAAACTTACCGAGCTTCCTCATTTTGTGGCTCTGCATGACACACATAAACCAATACATATTAGTTAAGCTTACATATAGTTCAAGCATATTAATTTTGTAAAAAAATTACATAGAACTTGCATCTTATTCTTTTTTGGATGTGTTATCATTATGTCGATTTTTGTTTTTTCCACTTGACAACTTTTGAGACATTTTTTTATGAATATAAAACCTGTGTCATTAAATACAGAAGCCATTAATTTATATATTTATAAATAAATCACATAAATTTTCAATCAAAAGAGCTCTACAAACGGGTGCGCTTATATGAACAAAACACACTAGTGCATTTAATTTAGTTAGGACATCGAGATTTAATTATTAAGCATCAACAACGAAAATTATTTAAAAAAAAAACTTCAAATTATGATGGTGCCATATGTAACGATAAAAGCACCTCTATCACAGTACAAAATGGAAACAAAAAAGTAAACACATGTTTTTTGACTTAACAATGCTATTTATCATAGGCATTCTGATGTGTTATATATAGCATGGGGCACGAGCGTGTTATACTTTACTAAACGAATCGGGTGTTTAATTATCGAGCGCCGACAACGAAAATTGATTTTTTTTAAATGAAAATAAATAAATAAAACATGTTTTTTGACTTAATGGTGCTATTTGTCATAGGTGCCCCCGTGCATTATACCAAACATGAAGCACCAGTGCATTTTTTAAAACTTAATGCACCAGTAACTGTAATTTGTTTAAAGAAAACGAACAAGACTGATAGGGATTGGATCATATTTAATAAATGGTACCCATGATTTACATGTGAAACACCTTATACATAGTAATACACAAACCCCTTAAATCTAAAAGACCCTAAAATAAAATCCCTAACTATGAAGTTGTAGAGGGAGTTAAACCCTAAGGTGAAATTTTGCAGTCACATAAGCAAGAATAAGTAAGGGTTTAAGGTAAGTATTGAATTTTTTTGTTCTTTTCTGAATTTTAATTAAATCTAGATAAGAACAATGATTCTAAAAAAAACTATTAGTAAAATCAATAGTAAAATGTTTACTATGAAGGGTTTTTATTATTTCTAAATTTTAACTAAATCTAAGATAAATTGTAAAGTTTGTTTTTAATAAAATAAACTCTAAAATTTAACTTTTTTACTATGCAGGCGTTTGAATGAATCACCATACCTTTCAAATTATAATTTTCTAAATAGTTGAGATATTGTTCCAAAGTATTTTGTTGCTCCATAGTTCACCCAATATGTCTCTCTTGCAAATCTCTCTTTTAATTAAATCTAATATAATTTGGAAAAATAAAATTATTAGTAAAATCAAAAATAAAATTTTAAAATTTTACTATGGAGGGTTTTGAGTGAATCACCATACATTTCCACTTTTAATCTTCTGAATAGTTTTGTTGTTCCAAAGTTATTTTGTTGCTTCATAGTTCTCTGAGTTTGTATCTCTTACAAATATCTCCCTTGAAATTTTGGGAAAAATAATGAAATGACGAGTAACTTCTTGTTATTTAAAATATTTTATGAAATTAGATTTCGAAAAATCATTTACTACTCATTTTTCAATTTGAAAAAAACAAATGCACGACTTTTGTTTTGTTATTTTTTTGTTTCACTTTTTCTGAACATTAGTGTGTTTTAGAGGGAAATGCACCGATGTGTTTTTGTGTAGCGTGCACCAATTAAGATAAATTATCAGTGCATTAAATTTTTATAACGCATAGGTATGATAGAATTTTTTTCTTTATTTTCGAAATCTCGAAAACCAGTGTCATTATTATTTTAATGCCTCGGTGTGGGTTTTAGTGAAACACATTGGTATGATGAGTTTTACAAGAGCACTGATATGATAGAATTCCTTTCTTATTTTTGAAATCCCAGAAACCAGTGTAGTTATTATTTTAATGCACCGGCAGTTTTTATAGAAAGACATCAGTGTGATTAGTGTTAGAAGAGCACCACATGATGGAATTTATTTTTTAATTTAGAAATCCTAGAAACCAATGTGGTTATTATGTTAACGCATTGGTGTTTTTATTATTGAACGCATCGGTGCGTTGAAGTTTACAAGAGCATCGATGTGCTTTAAAAGTTATCCAAAATTTTATTTTCACATAAAATGGAATATTCATCTCAAATTATCTTTTAAGATGTATCGACATGTGTTACAGTAGTTCACAAGATACATTTTCGGTTAAAGCCGCCTTATTCTTGAAAAATGGTTTGAAAACTATATTGAAATTCAGATTGTGGTGATATGGTTCTTGAAATTATTTTCAGGTATGTATACATAAATTTATTGTTTGGTTTGCTCAAATGCAGGGAGAAGATTTTAGAATATCGAATGGTCAATTATTCAGATTCCATCTCGTTCTATATTTCTCAAAGTCCTTCGTGGAGCTCTCCCTTTCCATCTTTAATAAGTTCAACTTTATTTATATTTCGATTATCTTATTGAATTTTTTATCCATGTCAATTTGAATAAAAATGCATCTAAATTTTAAGGATCCTGATTCAGAATCGAGTTGAGATGCAGAAAATATTCCCCTTTTTTAACAACATCGGAAGCTCTTATCATTAGCAGCATACCGCAAGTAGTTGGTAGATGAAAATGGACAGTCGCTTCACCCTGCCAATTGAAACATGGCATCTTCCAGCCACAATCATCGGTCAACGATGGTAATAATTGTTTAGTATAATGCAATTTCAACAAAACACTTACATTTTGTTTACTCATATCATTGATGTACAGGTGTTCAATATTTTTTGAAATTAAAATTATGGTGATGATGAGAGACCCACCTACCATCTTCTAGAGCACCCCACTACAATGTCAAATCGAGAGAAGGCTACATTAAGAGAAAAAATCGGAGAGGAAGCATACAAATAATGGTTGAATCAACCAGCTATTCAATTCCCACTACGTCCAGGGTCACCAGTTAGGAATGACTACAACAATAGTAGGTCTTCATCACAAGTTAGCAATGGAAGCAATCAAATAGAGGTTATAAGTATGGATGATTACTTACGGGATACAACCGCCATGGAGGGAATGTTGTTAGATGAATTATAGAACAGTGAGGTAAGGGATTATGATCATATCAGTGATATGTCATTCGAAAGCCTAAAATATGCTTCAACCATCACTTTCTTTGGACCTAGCAAACAATCAAAGTCCACCTAGCTGGTGATATTACTGTACAACTTGAAAACAAATTTTGACATGTCAAATGCATGTTTCTCATTGATATTAAGGTAATTGACCATGATCAAGTCACTTATATTTTGAGATCAAATCTTGTCAGACAATCAACATTAAAAATGGTTAATTCTGTGAACGTTAAATTTTGACGTGGTACATTTATATTTCCCACCAATTTTAGGTTATTCAAAGATAAGGTTTTCTTAGTGATAATGTCTTTCCTGGTAGTTGCAAAGACACAAAGCAGTTGTTAAAAATGTTGGGTGTTGAGGTTTTTCTAAGTGATAATGTCTTGCCTAGTAGTTGCAAAGACGCAAAGCAGTTGTTGAAAAGTTGGGTGTTGAGTACATATGATATCATGCATGTCTAAATGATTGTATTCTATATAGAGGAGAATATGCAGACAAAGAAATATGTCTAAAATGTGGACATGACAGGTACCATAATTAAATAAAAAGGGAAAATCACATGGTCCTCCTCATAATATATCGAGGCACATACATATAATCCCAACCATTCAAACACTCTTTCGTTGCAAAGAATTAGCTATGTTGCAAGGATGGCATTCCTCACATAGAAGTGAGTTGGGAGTTATGTAAATCCCAATAGATTCAATATACATGAAGCATATAGAGGATACATGGATCAAAAAGTTCAAGGATCAACTACGAATTCTATGGCTTAGCATAGCCATGGATGATGTCAACTCATATTCCCTCCAAAACACCAACTCTAGTGATCAATAACAATATCTCACCATGGTTTTCCGTGAGAATGAACATCTTATGTTGGCTCTCATAGTTCCTGGTAGAAGACAAGTGAATAATATGGATGTCTACTTACATCCATTGGAATATGAATTGAAGGAATTATGGGAAGGGATACATTGTACGACATCTTTTCTTACACCATACATGATTATCTATTCTTAGGACTTTCCTCTGGTAAATTTAATCTTTGTCAAGTGCTATCAAGTGGTATAGGATCGCGTGTGCTTTATACAGATAGCACATTGTTGTTTTTTAATTTTATAAAAATAACCATGCAACGATGCACCACTCATTATTAAGCATTGGTGCTCTATGTTGGTTAAAAATTAGGGCATTCATGTACTTGTTTAGCATTAGGGCATAGTGAGAGTATAGCACTGGATAGGGAAAAATGAATTTTACGATCGACATTATTTAAAATCAAACCCTTTCCAGTGTTATCAAGTATTATACGCACTGGTAGGCATTATGTACTTAGTGCATTGTTACGTTATTTTTATATAAAAAACTCTGTCACAGTGCACCATATGTTGTTCAACACTGGTGCGTGTGATTATATAATGCACTGGTGCATTTCTGGTATTATAGACGCACTACTAAAAAACATCCAGTAAAACATCTACCCACCCATCTCCACTAGCAACCTCCGTTACAAACGAATTTTCAGGCTATTTTTATAAGGGATTTTGCAAAAACCTCCGCTAGAGGGTATTTTCCTTTTAGTGAACCCATGTCCATCATCTAGATGTTTCCCTCTGGTTTTCGTGGTTTGTGGGGATCTTGTATCCTATTTGAAAATGGGAGAAATTTCTACAAAATGTGCTCAAGTTAACAATTAGATCTAAGCAAAAGGAACCAAAGGAAGAGCTAAATGTTACTCCAGTTGAGTCGGAACAAAGAACCTTTCATATTTTTATCAAAACTATAAATATGAATACTTCTATCCTCTTGACAAGGAGTTCATTCTTTGTTATCTTTCTAAAATAGATCATAGATGTAAAATGGGGCATTCTTACAAAATTTCAAAGTCTACTATATGAGGGGAAGATGCTTCAAGAATCCTCCTAAATCAAATACTATAACATCCAAAGGAACTCTACAATCATCCTGAACTTGAGGCTATATGTTGGAGGTCCAAGTCCCAATATACCAAATAAAACATCTACCTCTTCCAAAGTTATAGTGAAAGGGAATTATTGTACCCCTACAAATCAAATTCAAACCAATACAAGACCCTAGATTGTAGATGAAATGGAGCAACCACTAGCTATGGAATTTAATCATCCATAGGTAAACTCTATCTTCATATCCTTTTAATCCAAAGTAATTATCTATAGGTTTAATGGCTTTTGGCCTAAATCAAAAGCATTACGCCAGTTGGTTTTTTCCTCTTCGACACCCAACTATGACATTTATTTATGTTCCAAAGGTTTATTCATTATTCAATATGATACATAAAAATATTTGGAATATGTTCTAAATGAAGGGTCATGGTTTTGGAGTAGAGTTGGGATCTTTATTACTCCATGGTTTCTATATTTTGATACAACAAATATGGTAGTCTCAACTATGCCAGTACGGGTAATACTACCAAACATCCCTCTTCCTTTTGGTGCCATCGGGTCCAAGAGGATATTAGAAATACACTAGGTAAGTTCAAGAAGATGGAATTTGAAAGAATAGGGAAAGGTATTTTTACTTTTGCCAAAATATTCATTGAGATAGACCTTAGCAAAGATCTACCATATCACATTATATTGGAACAAAAAAATCGTCAGTGGTCCAAAGTTTTAGAATATGAGAACATGACATTCATATGTTGAATTTGTTTTCAAATAGGACACTTACAGAACACATTTCCACATGTAAAAAAGAACCCCCCAAAAAAGGTACAGAAGACAAAAGCATGGTAGTTTACAGACCGAAAATTCTTTGAAGAAGGAGAAGAATAAATTATGGAGAATCCACCCAATGAAGAAGGGGGATTTGAGGATAAAAAAGAAACTACACTCAATTAGAGTAGGAGAGTTTCAACAAAAATCCAGGAATTAGAACAACAGATAACTATGACACACAAGGAGGATGGAATTGTTGGAATAAATTATGTGCACGTATCATAAAGCTTAGATTCAGATAAAGAGCATCCTCTAGAGACATCCGTGAGTGATATGGCTATGATATTAGTGGACCCAAAATCTAGGGAATGGAAACATGCCTAGAAAAAGTAAGAGAAGCAGGGGAAGATAAGTGAATTCTACATGACTTGATCTTCCCCATTGTAATATATTTTTATTTTATTTTTTTATTTTTTTACTTCTCTTCAAATCCATTTTGGTTGATCTTTAGGAATTCTTATAAGCACATGAAAAATGTAATTTTCTTTCCTTTTAAAAAATAAATTTACGGTTTTTTCCCTAGAAAAAAAGAATAATATTCTTTTGATTTGGAGCTTGTCTAGAATGAAGTGTTATTGCAGGGAAATGATGAGAAAATCCAGAATATAAATGGAGAGTTTTAATGGCACTAAAATTGAGCCTTGCTAACTCAGGGTGGACGATGTTCTTATAAATAGATATATATGGATTGTAATATTAGGAACCCGAGTCAATTGTATGATAGATGAAAAGTGGATGGCATTGGAGAGAAATAAAGAAGCATTATCAAGATTTACTTGGTCAATTCAATATTAAAGTTTTTTTCTAAAGAAAAACTACAACTAATTTCTTCAACAAGTTGGGGGATTTGTACTTAGCTAAATCTATAATTATAATTTTTTCCTATGGAAAAGAGCTGGTTTCCTTAAGAATGAGTGATTGTGATTCTATAGTTGAGCATATAAATGTATTTAATATTGTTGTGACCCATATGGTTTCAGTTAGAGTGAATTTGTATGAAGATGATCATTACATGAGTATTTTGTGCTTGTTACCAAATTCATTAGATAACTTGGTAATGACCATTGGAAGAAATGTCAAAATATTAGTTCCTTGCTGAGGTTGCAGTTGGCTTAATTTTAGAGTAGGTGAGGAAAAGAGCTTCGTAATAAACTAATGAGGCTTTGACCATTTTTGTAAGATCAATGAATTAAGGCAAGATGAGAGAAAAGAGTACATCCAAATCTCGATGGAGACAAAAGTCTCATAAAAATTGAAGGAAAAATATTGGAACTATAGCAAGGTTGAACAATTGAAAAGGGAATGCAAGGAAGACAAGAAGAATAATAAGAAATAAAATAATGATTTTGATGATGAGTTAGGAAAATATTCTTAAGAAGATGATGGAGATGTCTTTATTGCAAATTTGGAAACATGTGCAAGCTAGAGTGCATGGCTAGTAGATTTTGGAGCTTCCTTCCATATGACTTCTCATCGAAACGTTTTTTCAATGTATGATAAACACAATGATGGGTTTGTATACCTTAGAAATGACTCTCCTCTCAACATAGATGTACATGGTAGAGCCTTGATTAGATTCCCTGATGGAAGAGTAAATGGGATCAATATTTTTACGTTATAGGTTTACCATGAAATCTACTATCATAAATACACTTAATGATGCAAGTGTGCAAGTTATTTTCTTTGACAAAGGTTGAGAGATGTTTCATGGAGTTATGGTACTCACTAAATGTGTTTGTAAAGGTACCTTGTTCCAACTTGATGCATGCAATATTAAATATAAGATCTAATCCTTCACAATTAACTTGATTCATGAAACATTGACTATAAAAGTTTTTATTTTGTAGTAGAGGGATCTATAAGATCTAATCCTTCACACTTGAAACCTCTTTAACAATATCTCGACTTAGAAATCAAATTACTATAGAAATATAATGTTATTTCTCAATAGATTGCACCATATAGGTGAGAAGATCATGCGATCCTTGAAAAACAAAAATCTTATTAATGGATTGAATGACTTTCCATTGAATTTATTTGTGTGAGTAATGCATGTTAATAATTGGCCCAAGTTAGCATAACAAGAATAAGTGGCAAACATTGTTTAATGTTATTCTCCAATACATTGTATTGATCTCAAGATATGAATTTGCAGTACATTAGTTTGAAAATTATAGATCTAGATAACAGTGACAACTCATCAGTCAATCATGAAAACATGTCATTAAAGATATTGTTTACAATTCATATCATTGTGGTCTTGGACTTTGTGATTGTTTAGGGACTCACGATGTAACTTTCTCTCCCGCAATCACTTTTTTGAATAATTATACCACTAACTTGTATCATCTTCAATTTGAAACTATGAAAATGAGCTTCAACAAAGATATTCTTGAAAAACCACCAATTCCTCTAAAAGTGAACCACTTCCATGTGTTAAAATTCTCATTATTTTTTATTATCATTGATTTTGAGGAGACAACATGCTACATTATAATTGGCAAATAAGACTATGAATCTTGAATCCTAATTGTCATCTTTTACATTTGATGTTCTCCCCATTAGGTGCAAGACGAGGATTTTTTTTTTAAGGGATCAAAGCTTAGACTTTGGATTCTTTTATTTTTAATAGTTCATTATTGAAATAATCCAAGTTAGAGATTTGGATTTTTTGTGTGGTGGTTCTTTTTTTTACCACTAATAATACTCATTTCATTTGGTGGTTTTTTTAGTTGACCACTAACCATACTCCTTTGATATTGATGGTTTATGGTTTACCACTAACCAACTTGACTTGAACAATGTGGTGGTTTTGGATGGCCAATAATTAATTTGATTTAAACAATGTGGTGGTTTTGGATGACTACTAACTAATTTGATTTGAATAATGTGGTGATTGTCGGTTTACTACTAACCATTTTCACTTCATGAAGTTACTCACCCACTTGAAGGTGTAAGAGAGTGTCTTTCCAAGAATGTGCTCCACCATTGAGGTGTGGAGAGTACCATCTTTGACTTCAGAGAACACATAAAATTATATCTAGGTCATGCTTAAACTCATTAGGAATAATTGCTTGATATATTTCTACTTCTTCCATTTCTTATTTCTTTTGTATTTATGCCTACTTCTTGACTAGGTAATAATACATAGTCAAATTATTTACTTGTAGAATTAATTTCCAAGAATTTATCCATCCATAATGAACTATCTTCTTAACTTGCTTCTAGTTTCAACATTTTTCTGATAGGTAATATGTCTTCCCACAAGGAGGGAAAGGATAGAGATCAAAACACTAACTATCCATATGACCAACTCTTTGATGATTTTGGAACTTATTATCAAGATTTTGAACATTTTCAAGAAATATTGCACTAACAAATTGAATTAACTTTGAATAATATAGAACATTCAATTTTTTCTCTTTTCCATATCCCCACCCATGCCAATTTTTATTGTAGGATGACTATTTCTGAGATATGGAAAACAACTTGGAAATATTTTGATGTTGTTCTTGATGTCATTAGTTGCATGTGACTCATATTCAATCATTTTTTCCTCCCTTAATAGATGGAATTATTCCATATTCATTAGATCTTGTATATCATGATGAGCATAAAGTTTTTGCATGATCTCATATGTGTTACATGTTTCATCACACATTTGGATATAGTTCTTTATATTACATGTTGCATCAATCTTCTCTATTAGCTCCTCTATGTCACAACTTACATAAACCTTTTGGATCAGTTCTTTTGTATCGCAATTTGCATTAGTCTTTTGTTTGAGATCGTTTATGTCACAAATTGCATTGACCTTAGTTGTAGATGTTGCATAAAGCATGCCATTAATTTGATATTTATTTTCTCTTAATTTTATTTAAAGTGCGTCAATTAATTGATCCTTGTTATATATTTGACTTTGAATATCACCTGTTGATTATAGTGTATCAACCATGTCATTAATTATGTTTTGTTTGTTATGTAAGTTCACTCAAGCACCTTAGTTTAATTTTTCAATTCATGGTTGTGCTCTTGCAAATCCTTGATTTCCTGAGAGGTGTTTTGTAAATGCTTTCTTGGTTTACCCACTTTTATCATGCTCATTTTTCATCCTTGGTTATACTCACTCACTTAATTATATGTTTGTGTTTCACACTTGTTTGATTTTATGTCACCTTAGGATGTTGGGTACTACCGATTATGAACCCTAATTTTCTTTTGTAGTGATGACTTAGATGACTCACTTAACCTCCTTAATCAATGTTAGACATGTCTTCTCAAATTAAAAGATCAAGGAATGTTTCTCTTGATTTACAATTTGGTACTTAATGACACATAACCTTTTACCAATTTTACAAAGATAATAAGTTTGAGATGACTTCAATACATTTAACTATTGCAATCACCATTGCACATGAGCATATGAGCGTCATGTTCTTGATTTTGTGACATACTATATGCAATGCACTATCAGACATAAACATTCATCCATCATCACACCATTGCAATTGTTCTTATTCCCCTTAACTCAGTTTGGGTGGAACAACAACACATTCACCAATGCCAAAAAAGACAATTATTATGGTTTTTACAACTCACTCTTTAACATTGAAGAACATTACAAATATCTCCCTCCACCAACAATAACTTCACCTTTGTTTTCGTACCAATTTGATGCTAGTTTACAAACCCATGATGCATTCATTCTTGACTATAAATCTCCAAAGGCTCTTACAAAGAGTGTTAGCTCCCTTTTACAAAGTTTTCTCCAAACTCCTTTTATCAAAAAGGATTTCACTTTTTTTCCAAATACAACATATTATGCAACAAGGCCTCTTTTGGCTTCTACAAAAATAAAAAGAGATGTGTTTACAACACAATACCACTTTCACTTGCAAAATATATTTAAAATATTTAAGTATAATTGTTTTGGTGTATTTATCTAAACAATACGGGCAAGGCCAAATAATTTGTTGACTTTAAAGGATTTTGCTAGCTTTTTCTAATTGTTTGTATTTCTAATATCTAACACAACATATCATGCAACAATCTCTCTTTTGACTAAATCTGCAAAAATAAAAAGAAATGTGTGTTTATAACACAATACCACTTTCACTTGCAACATATATTTAAAATACTAAGTATAATTGTTTTTGGTCTCTTTGTCTAAATACCATTGGCAAGGCCAAACGAGCTTGATTTCAAGATTTTGCTGACTTTAAAGGATTTTGCTAGATTTTTTCTACGACACATTTGTCTAGAGAGATTAAGATTTTTTGTATTTTTAATGTCTAATATCTTTAAAGGATTTTTCTTAGGGAACATTTGCCTAGAGATATTAACATTGTTCGTATTTCTAATCTCTAATATAGGAGTTCAAGCAAACATCCTCAACACATAATGTCACCAAACATATATGTTAACTTTAGCATTATTTTTGGATTGTTGCTTTTTTTGAGTGTTTGATGGTTCTCTTGGGTTGTTTGAGCATAGAATTGTTAATATTTGTGGTTATCCACATGGTTTCAACTCCTTTTCTTAAATATGATCACCACAATTTAAATGGTTTGTTTTCCATTTTTGTGACCTATAAAATGCTTGGGCTACTCAAAACCATTGCATATAAACTTATTCTGCCTCAAATTTCAAAGGCGAAAAACAAGGAATAAAATTTTGATGCAATAGAAAATTGATTGATGGCTATAGGCTTCAATTTCTCATTGATTAAATTATTATAATAGGCTACACAGGGAAAAGAAAGATAGATGGTGATGTATCTAGATTTGCAGATGAGGTCATTGAGGATGAATAGGGGCAAACGTGAAGCCATGTGTTGCATGTGGCTAAAAATATTGATTGATGAAACCCTTGATCTAATATTTTGACACTTACATTTGGATGGGAGTAGGCATAGGATTTATAAAGAAGTGCACAATGGACAATGGTATGATGGACTATGTTTTGAGGAAAATGTACTTGATATAATAATCACTTCTCTTTAATTATGAAAATTAACAAAATGGGAGAAATTTTCTCAATAAGATATGTTGTTGACACCTCCAATAACAACCCAAGTGAGAGGACCGATGGGCATGCTCAAGATTGCATACCTGAGCTATTCACAGTATTGTATTCCAATTATCTTAGGCTACCATGAGAAATAAGCCTCCACAGGAAAATGCGGGGGATGCTAAACATGAGTGATGAGAGCATACATCATAGACTAATAGAGAATTTACTTATGAAAATCAAGAGTGGTACACTACTGGATTATAGTTGATCAATTACAATAGATTTCAAGGTACCAAAGTTGTCCTTGCTTCCTTTTCTTCCAAAATTTCTAAGCTAATTAAACCATAAGTTCTCAAACTTGACATTATAGTTGTCATTGTGAACACTATGGTTCACATAATTGTCATTAATATTGTAGGTTATGAAATTAGAGAGAATTGATTAAAAGATGAATAATGGCACAGAGTGCAACAATTGAATCTGCATGCTAACATTCAATAATCTTTACCCATAAATTCCTGTAATAGTGAAACTTTTAGATGAACCATTTAAATAATGTTTTACAAGCATTTTCCTTTAAAGTCTTGTTGACTTTCCAAATCTACAAAAAACGAGCTCGATATACAAATAGTGTGGGTGATTGAAGGATTCTATTTTGAATGAAAGAAGATCACAGAGAGGAGAATCACAATATCACATAGCCAAGTAATACAATATGAAACTCATCTTAAACATAGAAAAAAATTATGATCTCATTGTGTCAAAAGCGTTAAATATTTAAAGAATAAATATTATAAAGAAACATGTATGGATCTAACATTCCATATCTATATTATGCATGAATACAAGCAATGAAACAATGAACTAGTTAGATTTGAATAGATATAGTAATACTTTTGATGCTAGATATGTGGTTACATGATTTGGATATACATATAATCTCCCCATTACACATCACAAAGGTTATAGATTTCCAGTTTATTAGTATAGGCAATGTCATTATCATAGGCTCATCGATAGCTTGTTCATATCCTATGAACTATAGGGCTATCAAATCAAACTTTCCATCAACTTCATTTTACTATTACTCTTATACCATGATAAGAATCGGAGCAATTAAGACAAGACGAAAATGGTGTAAAAGCCTTAATGTTGTTCTCCAATACATTATATGCATTTTGATGTATGAATTTATAGTATATCAATTTGGCAATTCTTTATCTAAATCTCAATGACAACTCATCCATGGATCATGATAAAATCTCACCAAAGTTAATGTTTACAACTCAAATCAATATGGTCTCAAACTCTGTGATTGCCTAAGAACTCATAGTTTAACATTCTACATATGGAAAACAAAATCATGTTCAAATTTATTCTAGTTCTCATAAATATTCTAGGTTGTTGGACTTAACCCACCAATTATTTCTTCTTAATGATTTTATTATTATATCATAATCATAGAATTGTGTTATGACTATTTAACATAAAGATAGTTATGGTTTCATGTTTATGCAATTTACATTGCCTATATGAATTTCCAAGTTAGAAATGAGAAAGGTTCTACTTTTTTTGTATGTAGCTTTAAAGTGAACCATGATATTGGAATTGGAATTGACCAAGCTTCTCAAATGACCAAGGATAAATATAACTATTTTTCTTCTTCTATCTTCATTTGAAATTTTAATAATAAATGGTTCAAATCTCTAGTGTTAGATGCACTAGCCTATGTCAATGCATTTACTAAGGATACAATCCATGAATATGTAGAAACATCTCTTGAATTTCTTGACGATGTTTTTCTTAGAATTTATTTTTAACAAGTCATCACTAAATAATAAAATGACATCACTATAATGTAGGATTTTCCACCTTCAAAATACATCTAATGTCTTGATATAATATCACACCACCACTTTGAATTAGGGAAATTGCACCCATTGAATGAAGGAAAACAAACCAATTTGAATAGTGGAAAACATACCTAATGAATCAAATGGTGTATTTCCTAAAAGAATATAGTATGTCTCACTTAGAGGATTATGTTTGTAGCTCAAGAAAGTACTTTTTCATAGGCTTATGTGTCTAGATGTGCAAAATTCGCCTAATACACACGCTTAGAAAATTACTATAGTGATTAAATTAATTTCTTTAATGCAATAAAGTGATTTAATTTAATGAAATGAAAATGTTTTTGCATTAGTGAACTAGATGAATATCAGCCATTGATCTCAAGTGAGGTGAGATTTAATCTCAATTGTTAATCACTTTGGATATTGGGGTCATGGGCTTGATCAAAACTCAAGTTAATAAAATAAATGCTAGGCTAAGTGACAAGACACATGAGAGTGAGATATCAGTGATCGGGTGGAGAAGGACATCCATCCAAGTTTGTTAGGTCTGACGACAGTGCAAAGGGTAGCAAGTGAGATCCAAATAAACCAAGAATATTGAAGAATAGACCTAAGGCTAATAAATTGCAATCCATGTTCTTGTTGCATGTATTTTTCTTCAGCGGACCTTTTTCCTAATAAGAGATTCCAACTAGGTTTCGAAATTATTTTTAATGAAGAACTATTTGATTGAAAAGAGAACTTCTGTGGAGTGAGTGATTAATATTGGTTATGCTTCTATTGAATATTTTCGTTTATGTTAAGATCCTAATCGTGCTTTTATTTAGTAGATATGAGATCATTTTATAAATAATACGTTAGCCATGTTACTAGTTTTAGAATTCAACAAATGTAATGGTAACATGGTTGATCTCCTTAAGTATGAATGATATGTATTGATATTGAATTACTCCTTTCCCATGAATGATGAGATTAATTGGAAAGAATGTGGTAGGAATCAACTAACTCTTTCACATAGAATGATGTGATTAGATAAAAATATGAACTAATGTATGGGTTAATGAATCATTCCAAATATGGAAGGCCAAATGAATTTGAAATTTGAAGAACCATAATGGGAACTTGAACCATAACCTAGATAATAAATTACCCTTCCTTATAGAATGGGTTTGGAAATAGAAAAAAGAAGGTATTTAGAATGGGAGTTTCTAATGAAATTTCGATTGTGTTGTGAATGAGTTATTTGAGAAAGAACAACATTTGTAGATAGATCCCAGAGAATGAAAATAGTTGACATTTGATAATCAGTTCTCGTGCTAGATGAACATTGTACACTAAGACAAAGAAAGGAAATATTGTAGCAATACGAATACTGCAAATAGTATTTTCCTCTGATTAGAAAAATTTTAATATGTATTTTTATTCATTTAAAGGAATGAATAAAAAAAATGTGCTGCCATATATTGGTGGATTTTCTAAAAAAGTGGGTTTCTCTAATGGGGCTCCACTTAGTTTTGAATTTGTGACCATAGCACCTGTGAACACGCGAAAATACTAGTTTCACTTAATATTGGTAAATTATTTCCCAAATCTGTTAACTCCACTTCCTAATACACTTGTTAATTAAAGAAATCCTTTTTTTATTAGATATCCTTTATTTTACTAGATGCCTATTTTCAATCCCTTTCAATACCTATAAAGCCCTATATATTAATGCTATTTTCACATTTAAAAAACCCCATTTTTATGAATGGAAATTGTGACACAGATATTGCGTCAAAAATTGAAGCCCCCGGCCTTGTTTCTCCATAGAAAATGTGCTAAAATTGTTTTATAGGTTGAGCCCCCCTACTCTCCATGGAAAATGGCTGTCAAATTGTCATAGTTGAATGTAGTGTTCAACTTTTTTTATATTCTCTTGGTAATTAGAAGTGGAAGCACATTTATTAATTATATTAAAAATTAATAAATTTAGGACAAAGCTATTGTTACAAACTAGTTACTACTTGGATACTTACTAGTGCCTATTTGAATACAACTCTTGAATTATGAACATAATAAATTCCATTGCATGCAATTTTATTTTAAACGTGGGTACACTGCAACTTATTTCCCAAGGCAAAGATCTCTATATGAAAAAACATACAAACAATGAACTCACCTTGTGAAACGACTCAAATTTAACACCAATGGGTAAGTCCTTCTATAAGCCTAGAGGTACCAAAGCTTATAGCTTCCACAAATAATGTTGCATCCAAGTAAGGGGCTTATAGAGGTAACAAAGCTTATAACTTCCACAAATAATGTTGCCTCCAAGTAAGGGGTTGGTGTAGATATTGATATAAATATTACTAAGGAAATAGTCCATATTTCGCTATTTCTTTTTTGAATGCAAGATTAAGGTTGATACATAATTCAAATAACTTAAATTAGAAAAAGGAAACAATTCTTTCGATAAAAAGAATAATACAATGCAATTAGCATTTCATTATTTAAACTATTTTTAATTGCATTGAAATTTAAATGAAAAATAATAACTACAATAAACATGCATAATCCTTAAAACAAGGCATGATGGGATGGGAACAAGGAACAATGATGACAGGATGGGAACAAGGAACAATGACAATCGTTGACGTACAGCTACAGTAACTTTCCCAATGTCTAGTTATTTTTAAAGTAAGATGATGTATGTTTAAAATGTTGAATAGCTACTGTAACACCCTCAGATTTGGAAGTAATTTTTGTAATTACTGTTAATCACTTTTGGTGTTAACTCGAAGAAAATAGATTGCAAACTAAACTTGATAACACAGTGTTGTTATTTGTTTAATAAATAAAAATTTGTTGAAATGATGGGCTGTGGATGTGGACTATATAACTAAATTTCACACTATATAACTGAATTTTATAACTTCATATAGTGAATTTTATAACTTCATACAGTTGGGCAGTTATCTCTTTTCATTCGTGGACCCTGGAAATAAAAGATCTGAAGAGGGAAAAGAAGATTGAAAGTAAAGAATGCAGGAATGTTATCCTGAGCTGGCTGGGAGCCAGTGGAGCCAGTGGAGACTTTCCAAATAGATCAGAAATCTGATACTCCAGACTGGTCTGAGAGGGCTTTGAGTTCTGCGAATAACCTGTAAAGGTGTAGGAGACTAGTTGTGCAGAAGTGGAAGCTAGGGAATATGAGGGCTTTGAGGTCTGCGTATAACCTATAAAGGTGCAGGAGACTAGTTGTGTAGAAGTGGAAGCTAGGGGAATCTCGAGACTAGCTGTGTAGAAGTGGAAGCTAAGGGGAATCTGGATGTGATTGCGAGTTCCATTGGAAGGGAAAAACAATCTTACTCTGAATCTGTCTTCTTGACCAGTTACCAGTTACCAACAGTACAGATAAGTAATCAAAACTTATTGGTGGTGATTTCTAATAACTTATTAATGTTGTAGGATTTGATTAGACAAGGTTATTGAAACACAAATAAGGGTATTTTACTTTTCAGATGTTGTAGGATTTGATTAGACAAGGTTATTGAAAGCACAAGTAAGAGTATTCTGGAAAGGTAAAGGGTTTACTAGTTGAAATACAGAACTTAGGGTAAAAGGCTTACTGGTTGAAATACAGAACTTGTATGAATATTACAATAAGAATAAGACTCCTTTTTGTTCTGAAAATGTAAAGGATTTACTGGTTAAATTACAGAACTTGTAAGAAACTTACAGTAAGAGTAAGAGTATTCTATATTTGGTTATGCCAAATGCCAAAGTTTAATGTTATGTTGCTATAAAAAAGCAGTAAAGGAACATATCCATTATTTAATACTCTGGAGGGGTTGATACGCTCAAGGAAATTGCAGAAATCTACCCGAGGATTCAGTTATGCAAAAGGGTAGAATACATTATCCCGGAACCTGTAGACAAGCTTGAACCTGACAGCCTAGTCTGATAATCAAAAGCATAACTGGAATATAAGTAGCATAAATATTGGGCATGTGCAGAGCAGTTAACGCTAGTAATAAATTAGCTACTGTTTACATTCCATACACTGGAAAAGTCAACAATTTAAACGAGGTTTTCGGGCAGAGCCATAATTGTTTAAACCACGAATGGTTAAGCACGGTATTCCAATATACAGTCAGAGCTCAATTACAGAAAACCTGTAAACCCGAAACCAATTCCAGATAAACGCAACTAATTCATCTTCATTGACAAGGCCGGCCGGTATAACGTACTCGTAGTGAGTAAAGAAAGAGGAGACATTTCAGACTGCTCAAGCTTGTAAATCAGTTATCATAACTGAATGTTTAACCGAAATAACAGTTATGACTCTGTACAGTCAGGAACTGGAAAGAAACCGACAATCAAAATAAAATAGAGTTTGTCATTCAATCAGCTTGGAAACCTCTGACTTGATGGCGAGGGTAAACCCATTTTCTGTTTAAACTAATAGCGAGCATTTTCTGTTTAAACTAATAGCGAGCATGCAATGAAGAAATATAATAGCATTAAACCCAGAAGGGCTTACGAAACGGAAAAACGCAGATAGTTTATACAGCTTAGCGAAAACAAATCGTATCCTTGCAGTCTAATGTAGGTTGTGGCCTTAACCTGTGTGATACAAGGAGCATAAATATGGTAATAGTTCGGTGGAAAACGCCAATACCCAAATCGAGGAGCATAAATATGGTAATAGTTCGGTGGAAAACGCCAATACCCAAATCGAATGGATTAAAATCCCTTAAGTGTTTTCTCAGATAAAACTCATCAAAGAACATGCAAACTTTCCCAGTAATTAGAGGAGCTTGGCCAACCTGTATTTGAAGGGAATGAGTGTTGACGATATCCTGGGAACTAACTTTCCTGAGAGCCGCACTGAAACCCTGCGCTTTCTCCTGAGTGAGAACCAAAACACCCAGTTAGGCTTATTAACAAATAAAAACAAATTAACAACACTGAACGTATGAACAAACTGAGGAAGTTTCTAATACCTGAGCTTGCTGCATAGGGAAGGGTTCCATTTGCTGACCATGAACCAGGCGGTGAAGAGGAAAACCTGTGAATATCAAACTTGCGAAGGAAGGGACTTTCTCTACGCGCGCTGCTTCTGGAAACGAAAGGAAAAGCGAAGAGGTGGGGGCCATTCACAGCCCGTTAACCAAGATAATGAAGGATTTACTCCTTTATTAAGTCTTTTGAATTAATCATATTTTCGCAGCTCTGTAGCAGTGAAACTAGTTAACCAAGAACATGAATGAATTTTTTATTAACTAATGAATAATTTAGAAGTAAGCTTTTCAGATTAATCACATTGCTAGAATTTGGTTGACATTTTGAACTAACTAATGTGGTTACATTTTTACTATTTATTTTTTCTAATTAATAGATTTCTCACCTTGTCCTAGGATGAACCAGAAACTAACTAATGTGAATGCATCCTTACTAATTGTTTTTTCTGATCAATGGATTTCTCACCTTGGTCTTAGGATGAGCCAGATGAACCACATTAATTGGTTCGAAATGTGGACCAAATCTTAGCAATGTAGTTAATCTGAAAAAACTTACTTCTAAGTTATAGATCAGAAAAGTCATCTAATAAAAGATTTTTATTTAATTTTTATTTACAATTTATGTATTGTTGATTTTAAAATCAGAAAAGGTCATCTAAAAAGTTTTTATTTAATTTTTAATTTACATATTTTTATTGTTGGATTTTTAAATTAAATTTAATTGTATTGTTGATTTTTTAAAATCAGAAAGCCATCTATAAAAGGATCTTCTTTATTTAATTTATATTTAACCATTTATGTATTTGTGAATTTTAAAATAATTTATGAGAGTAACCGATGATTTTGATAGTTTAATAAGTTAAAAATAAAATATTTTTTTTAAGGTAATAAAAATTTCTATTTAATTTTATTTACATTATGGAGATATATGGACTTTGTTGTTAATTAAAGGTTATTTAAAATTTTAATTTATTATTTTGTTTTATTTTATTAGAAATTGGTATTAAAATGATCAACTTTGATTTATTAGTTATTTGATTATCATAATTAAAATATTTCATGTAATAATGTAGTTAAGTTAATATGATATCAACTTTTTTAAAAGAAAAAATAATTTGCTATAAAGATATTCAAGTTTTTTTTAATTCTTTTAATTATAAATTTTAAATAATAAAAAATGTTTAATTTTTTTCCAATTTTAAATATTCTAATATGTATAAATTTATTTAATTAGTTTATTTCTATATGTTAAAAATTTATAGAACATTAATTTAATTAAAAAACCATTTAATTCTTAAATATTATGAAAGAAATAATACATAGAAATTAAAAAAATATGTAAATCAAATAAAAATGAGTGAGATTGTTCATGGCGGCAGTAAATCAAAATCTCAATAAAACACATAATTCATTTAAATATATAAATAAAAAGTCAATAAAACACATAATTCATTTAAATAAATAAATAAAAAGTCGCTCCTTTATAATTGTATAATTAATTGTTGTCTAATTAATTGCGCATATCTTTATAATTGTTTTCGGGTGAAACTTTCACATTTTACCTGATAACACGTCGAATTTGGTCTTCCAAACGTTTTGGTATTTGCTCCTGAAACATTATTTCACCGAACAGTAGTGTAGAGTTCACAATAATCTGTATAGTTTATCTATTTTTGCAATGACCCACCACGTTTTCCAGCTGAGAGTGAGTGTTCAGGAAAACAAAACGAATTCAGAGCATTTTTATTAACAGTGCTGCTATAAAGAGATATCACAACAACCCATAGCTGAAAATGTCAATTACAGGACTTCGTTTCACTGTTCACAGGCTGCAATGACTATTTTGGGGCCACCGGTGAACATTATAATAATGAAGTACTCTGATCGCAATATTTGCCTTTGACCTTTCATCTTGAAGCGTCTGTTTCTTCCACCGGTGTCGCAGCGGCTGCCCTACCCCAACACCTCGCCTGCATTTCTTCCGTTCCTGCCCCAGGTACTTCCATATTCCTCCACCCTGTAACTGCAGTTTCCCATAATGCTTCGTAGTCAGCACCCTCAACCACGTCAGATGTTGCAGACTTCCATGTTCTTCTAACTCACAGCAGTCTTTCACGTTAAGCATTCTAAGTTTTGTCAACTGCGCCAGCCCCCCTAAGCTCTGCAGTTTCCGACACCCACCAGAAGTAAGTTTCCTCAATGATCGCAAATGTTCCAGACCTAAAAGTTCTTTTAACTCACTGCAGTTTGCCACGTTTAGTTCTTGAAGTCCTGTCAGCTGCCCCAACCCCTCTATGCTCTGCAGTTTCCCACAGCCACTCCCATCAAGCTTCCACAACGACTTCAGATGTTCGAGAGAACCTGGAATTTCTCTTAACTCACTGCAGTTTGCCACGTTTAGTTCTTCAAGTTCTGTCAGCTGCCCCAACCCCTCTATGCTCTGCAGTTTCTCACAGCCACTCGCATCAAACGTCCGCAACGACTTCAGATGTTCAAACCACCTGGGATTTCCTGTAACTCACAGCAGTTTGCCACGTTTAATTCTTTAAGTCCTGTCAGCTGCCCTAACCCCTCTATGCTCTGCAGTTTCCCACAGCCACTCGCATCAAACTTCCGCAACGACTTCAGATGTTCAAGACCACCTGGGATTTCCTGTAACTCACAGCAATTTGCCACGTTTAATTCTTGAAGTCCTGTCAGCTGCGCTAACCCCTCTATGCTCTGCAGTTTCCCACAGCCACTCGCATCAAGCTTCCGCAACAACGAATTTCTCTTAACTCACTGCAGTTTGCCACGTTTAATTCTTTAAGTCCTGTCAGCTGCGCTAACTCCTCTATGCTCTGCAGTTTCCGGCAGCCACTAGCATCAAACTTCCGCAACGACTTCAGATGTTCAAGACCACCTGGGATTTCTTGTAACTCACAGCAATTTGCCACATTTAATTCTTGAAGTCTTGTCAGCTGCGCTAACCCCTCTATGCTCTGCAGTTTTCCAGATCCGCAGGCATTAAGCTTCCTCAACTTTGTCAGATGCTGGAGAGCACCTGGGATTTCCTTTAACTCACAGCAGTTTGCCAAGTTTAGCTCTTTAAGTTCTGTCAGATGCGCTAACCCCTCTATGCTCTGCAGTTTCCCACAGCCACTCGCATCAAACTTCCGCAACGACTTCAGATGTTCAAGACCACCTGGGATTTCCTGTAACTCACAGCAATTTGCCACGTTTAATTTTTGAAGTCTTGTCAGCTGCGCTAACCCCTCTATGCTCTGCAGTTTCCCACAGCTACTCGCATCAAGCTTCCGCAACAACTTCAGATGTTCGAGAGAACCTGGAATTTCTCTTAACTCACTGCAGTTTGCCACGTTTAATTCTTTAAGTCCTGTCAGCTGCGCTAACCCCTCTATGCTCTGCAGTTTCCCGCAGCCACTCGCATCAAACTTCCGCAACGACTTCAGATGTTCAAGACCACCTGGGATTTCCTGTAACTCACAGCAGTTTGCCACGTTTAATTCTTTAAGTCCTGTCAGCTGCGCTAACCCCTCTATGCTCTGCAGTTTCCCACAGCCACTCACATCAAGCTTCCACAACGACTTCAGATGTTCGAGAGAACCTGGAATTTCTCTTAACTCACTGCAGTTTGCCACGTTTAATTCTTTAAGTCCAGTCAGCTGCGCTAACCCCTCTATGCTCTGCAGTTTCCCACAGCCACTCGCATCAAACTTCCCCAACGACTTCAGATGTTCAAGACCACCTGGGATTTCCTGTAACTCACAGCAATTTGCCACGTTTAATTCTTGAAGTCTTGTCAGCTGCGCTAACCCCTCTATGCTCTGCAGTTTTCCAGATCGGCAGTGTAACGCCCTGGGAACTGGGCGCGCCACACGACTGTGGGCGTCCTGAACGACGATGGGCGGACCCGTCACTAAACAGTTCGGTTGAACGACCCGACATAAAAATACACTTAACCGATGTAACGCAGGATGGCATCGGGCAGCATGGGCGGTGAACGGAGGTGAACGCCCGAACAAATACACATGGGCGGACAGCAGAGGCGGAGCGCCCGAACAAACGTAAGTTCGACACGGGAATCGGGCGGTGGGTGACACAGACATATACCCGCCCGCACCGGGTGTTGAACGAACGGCACAACAGGGCGAGAGTCTACACGACGACCGGTGGTAAGAAGGGCGACAGTTCGAACGACTGCCCACCCGGGCGGAACGACGGTGTAGGCTGGGCAATATGGGAGGTGCCCGCCCGAACGAACAGAGCCACCGGCGAACGACGAAACGTGGGCCGAACAGCGAAGAGGAACGTGCGATGGGCGAACCCGAACGGCAGGCGCGCGACACGGGCAGGAGTACCGAACAGCGGCAAGGCAAACAGGGGCGAGACCAAACGACGATCCACCAAGCGACACGGGCACGTATAGAGCGGGCGCACGGAGGACAAGGGTGGACGACTTATAGCGTGGGCGTGGGTGGCCATATGGAATAGGCCGACCCACCCCGAACGACAAATAACACGCCACCCGAAATAACATAAGACGTCGGCCGAATGGAAGTAGGGGCGTCGTGCACGCAAAGGGAGGTCGGCTTGAGTAACCGACACTCCACCAAGTGAGCGTAGGAACCTTATAAGTATGAGGGCGCTCATTTGGACAAAGGCATCAAGCAACTCGATCAAGCATCAAGCGCTCAACGAACAAGCCATTCGTTCTAAGGCTTCGGCTACACCTTCGCACAACAGGCAATTGCGATGATGTGAAGGGAGACTCCCGGCGAGGAGGCGGAAGTGGTCGGGACTGTTCGGACAGCGAACAGGGCGAACGAAGGGCGCGGTAAGGCGAGTGCGGAAGCGCCCCCGGACGGTGAACGGGTCTGAACGAAACAGGGGACAGTGCCGCCGGTTGAGGGCGCGGGCAGGGCGCGCCAAGGCACGACGAAAACAGCTGCGGTAGTTCGGCAGTCCGTGGGGTCCGAGGGAACGATCGAGAGATCGTTCGGGCAGTTGAACGGGTCTGAACGAAACAGGTGACAGTGCCACCGGTTGAGAGCGCAGGCAGGATGCGCAGAGGCACGATAAACCGGCTGTGGTAATTCGGTAGTCCGTGGGGTCCGAGGGAACGATCGAGAGATCGTTCGGGCAGTTGAACGGGTCGGCAAGTCCCGAACGGGCTTGTTACAAACGACGTGCAGGTTGACTGTCTAGAGAGTGAGGCCGAACGGCTCACTCGAATTGTAATTGTAAAACTGTGAATTAAAGTAAAAAGCGGTTTTCAGGGGCGCCACCCGGGTTTGGGTCGGGCCTCCTTAAATTGGTGTCTTGGTTCTGTATTTACGGTTTTATGATTGTGTATGAATGCTGAACGAAGATTTATAAGTTAACAGATATAAACACATTATATGCTGGTTAATTATAAGAAAAGGTTCGGTTAATTAAAATTAAAGACTGCACGGTTTAAGGGAATTAAATTAGTGTGGAGGTCGTAAAGAGGCGTAGTCTGCTTGTGCCCGAACCCGGCATAAGGCAGTGCTGCACCCCTTATAAACGAAAAAAAAAAGATATAAGGGCGTGACAGATGGTATCAGAGCTCTAGGTTGGAGCTGGTGAACGAATCAGTCACAGGGTTGAAAAGCACCGGGTTAACAGATCAACAGGTTACCAAGGACAAGTGGTGAATGGTAGGGACTAGATCGCAAAAGAAAATGGCGGCCAGTTCGCAAGCCGGAAACCACGTAACAAAAGATGAGTCGAGAGAAACGACACCCGGGTTCGTGGATAAAGTGATTGAGCGAGTGGACGGTCTAGAGGATTCGTGGAACCAAGAAGTAACCTCCTTGAGGAAGGAACGGGACGAAATGATCGATGAACTCAAGGCTAAATATGAGTACCAGGATCTTTGGAATACCCAGCTTGAGGAAAGGGTGAAAGAGGTCGAAGAATCGAGAGACCAGGGACTGGCGGAAATCTCGAATTTAAAAACAGCTCTTAGTAAAGCAGTCCAAGCTCTTGAAGAGGCTAAGGACGAGATAGTGGTGCTAAAAAGAGCCATGAGACATAATTCGGGAGTGGGAGTACCGCACGTAAAGGTTAAAGAACCGGAATCATACGATGGAACCAGGAGTGCAAAGGTTCTCGGGAATTTTTTGTGGGATATGGAACAATATCTCGAAAGATTGAATCTGACTCAAGGAGAAGCGCAAGTCAGAGTGGCAGCTCAATTTCTAACAAATGATGCGAAAATGTGGTGGAGAAGGAGAGCAGATCAGGTGGCTAACGGCAGCGCAGAGGACATTACCTCCTGGGACGACATGAAGAAGATCATGCAAACTCATTTTAGTCCACAGGATGAGACCTGGGAGGCAAGGTCCCGAATTAAATACCTCAAGCAAACAGGGAGCCTGCAAGCGTACCAGCAAGAGTATTCAAGTGCAGTCTTGGAATTGCCCGATATGTCCGAAAAAGATAAAGTCTTCAACTTTATCATCGGATTGAAGCCATGGGCCCGAAATGAAGTCAAAAGACAGAAAATCCAAACACTTGAAGAAGCTTTCGCGGCAGTTGACAGGCTCGTAGACCACTATGACGAAACTCCCAGTGAGAAGAAGAAGCCGGAAAAGCCGAAAGAGAAAAGGAGGGAAGGCGCTTCGAGGGGAGAAAACTCAACAAGAGAAAAGAAACCCCTGAAATGCTGGATATGCGAAGGACCACATATGGCAAGGAATTGCAGCTTGAAACCAAAGGTAACGGCCGCCGTTCAGGAAGAGGAGGAAGAAGACACATCGGTTGGGATGATGCAAATCCTCGGGGCCTCAGCCGCAGCAAAAGTTACCTCTAGAAGAAATCCCGAAAGGAATAGGTTGGAGTATGTGAACATGGAGATTGGCGGAGTCAAGGTACTTACAATGGTGGATAGCGGAGCTTCGCACAACTTCATGAGCGAAGACATTGCAAGGAAGTTGGGTCTAAAGTTCGTGCCCGTAGATGCACACATGAAGACCGTAAACTCCCCTCCGACAGCAATTTTGGGTGTGGCAGAAAGAGTGGAAACAGTGCTAGGTGAATGGTCCGGAAGGGTAGACTTCACCATAGTACGGATTGACGATTATGAGGCAGTCTTGGGGATGGAATTCATGAAACAACATGAAGCCATGGTAGTGCCTCACTTGAGGAAAATCTACATCTATGACGGAAGGTCAGATGTGCCGATAGGAGTACCCACTATGGGCGTAACCAAGAGAGACCATAGGTTGGGAGGAATGCAAGTAGAAAGAAACGAAGAGGTGAACCCAAAACTTGCCAGTATGGAAGTAAAATTCACCGACCTAGAATTAGTCGTCAGGGCGCTCTCAGACAGCCTTTTGGACTTAACAAGAAGGGTGGACAGGATAGAGGAAGACGACGAAATGGACGAGGTGTATGCTAAACGGTCAGCTCAGGAGGAGGACCAGGAAGCATACCTAAGGAGGCTAGAATTGGAGGATCCGGATGCATGGGTAGAATGGGTGGGTAGAGAACCTCCCGGTTCATCCCCCTCCACTTAAGCAGAGCAAGGAGATGGGCTCACCGTTGGTTGCTCAAGGCCGTGAGCCCGAAAAGGAGATTGAGCAGGTTGGTCCGACAGGTAACAGAATTGTGGGGTTCCCACACAGGATTGAGCCAGGGACCGAAGCAATAAGTGTTGCTTAACACTTGCGCAGAGAAATCCATGATGACTTGGAGGACGGAAGTATTGAGGAGCCGGGTCGATATTCCGACTTGGTGTAGTATGGGATGCACACTCCCGAATCGTGCACTGGATTACGAAACGGGAGGGCGACTCGATATGGAAGGACGAAGAGGGCATGATGGTGTTGTCGAGGTCGACAACGGAATAAGGTGGGGGAGGATGTAACGCCCTGGGAACTGGGCGCGCCACACGACTGTGGGCGTCCCGAACAACGATGGGCGGACCCGTCACTAAACGGTTCGGTTGGACGACCCGACACAAAAATACACTTAACCGATGTAACGCAGGATGGCATCGGGCAGCATGGGCGGCAAACGGAGGTGAACGCCCGAACAAATACACATGGGCGGACAGCAGAGGCGGAGCGCCCGAACAAACGTAAGTTCGACACAGGAATCGGGCGGTGGGTGACACGAACATGTACCCACCCGCACCGGGTGTTGAACAAACGACACAAGCAGGGCGAGAGTCTACACGACGACCGGCGGTAAGAAGGGCGACAGTCCGAACGACTGCCCACCCGGGCGGAACAACGGTGTAGGCTGGGCAATACGAAAAGTGCCCGCCCGAACGAACAAGCAACCGGCGAACGATGAAGCGTGGACCGAACAGCGAAGGGGAACGTGCGATGGGCGGACCCGAACGGCAGGCGCGCGACGTGGGCAGGAGTACCGAACAGCGGGCAAGGCAGACATGGGCGAGACCAAACAACACGATCCACCAAGCGACACGGGCACGTATAGAGCGGGCGCACGAAGGACAAGGGCGGACGAGTTATATCGTGGGCGTGGGTGGCCATATGAAATAGGCCGACCCACCCCGAACGACAAATAACACGCCACCCGAAACGGAACAAGACGTCGGCCGAATGGAAGTAGGGGCGTCGTTCAAACAAAAGGGAGGTCGGCTTGAGTAACCGACACTCCACCAAGTGAGCGAGGAACCTTATAAATATGAGAGCGCTCATTTGGACAAAGGCATCAATCGATCAAGCATCAAGCGCTCAAGTGATCAAACGATCAAGTCATTCGTTCTAAGGCTTCGGCTACACCTTCGCACAACAGGCCGTTGCGACGATGTGAAGGGAGACTCCCGGTGGGAGGCGGAAGTGGTCGGGACTGTTCGAGCAGTGAACAGGGCGAACGAAGGGCGCAGCAAGAATAGTGCAGAACGCACTCGGATGGTGGCAGGTCTGAACGAAACAGGGTACGGTGTCAACAAGAAGTGCGGGCAGCGCACTAAGACCCGGAACGCCGCTGCGGTAATTCGGTAGTCTGCAGATTCGCGGGTCGGTCAAGCGACCGTGTGGTTTTCGGTTAAGTCGGGGTCGTGCCTAAAACGGACGACGTATTTGTACAGGCCGAGGACTCGGTTGATAGCGTGCGGCCCAACGGGCGCATCTATCCTTTGTAATACGAATTGAAATTGTTAAAGAGTTAACAAGTTGGGCGACCCGGTTTGGGTTGGCGCCCGGTTCTTCTATATTTTGTGTTAATTATGTGGTGTTAAGTTTATTGTTATCTCTTAAGATATTCGGTGGATGTTTAATTGTTATTGAATATTAGGTAAAGGGATTAAATAAGAAAGAACACATAATTAATACAGTCGAAGAACGAATTCGGTATTCATAGAGGTAAAGAGGCGTAGTCTGCTTATGCCCGAACCCGGCATAAGGCAGTGCCGCACCCCTTATAAACAAAAAAAAAGATATAAGGGCGTGACAGATGGTATCAGAGCTCTAGGTTGGAGCTGGTGAACGATTCAGTCGCAGGGTTGAAAGGCACCGGGTTAACAGATCAACAGGTTACCAAGGGCAAGTGGTGAATGGTAGGGACTAGATCGCAAAAGAAAATGGCGGCCAGTTCGCAAGCCGGAAACCACGTAGCAAAAGATGAGTCAAGAGAAACGACACCCGGGTTCGTGGATAAAGTGATTGAACGAGTGGACGGTCTAGAGGATTCGTGGAACCAAGAAGTAACCTCCTTAAGGAAGGAACGGGACGAAATGATCGATGAACTCAAGGCTAAATATGAGTACCAGGATCTTTGGAATACCCAGCTTGAGGAAAGGGTGAAAGAGGTCGAAGAATCAAGAGACCAGGGACTGGCGGAAAACTCGAATTTAAAAACAGCTCTTAGTAAAGCAGTCCAAGCTCTTGAAGAGGCTAAGGACGAGATAATGGTGCTGAAAAGAGCCATGAGACATAATTTGGGAGTGGGAGTACCGCACGTAAAGGTTAAAGAACCAGAATCATACGATGGGACCAGGAGCGCAAAGGTTCTCGGGAATTTTTTGTGGGATATGGAACAGTATCTCGAAAGGTTGAATCTGACTCAAGGAGAAGCGCAAGTCAGAGTGGCAGCTCAATTTCTAACAAATGATGCGAAAATGTGGTGGAGGAGGAGAGCAGATCAGGTGGCTAACGGCAGCGCAGAGGACGTCACCTCCTGGGACGACATGAAGAAGATCATGCAAACTCATTTTAGTCCACAGGATGAGACCTGGGAGGCAAGATCCCGAATTAAATATCTCAAGCAAACAGGGAGCCTGCAAGCGTACCAGCAAGAGTATTCAAGTGCAGTCTTGGAACTGCCCGATATGTCCGAGAAAGATAAAGTCTTCAACTTTATCATCGGATTGAAGCCATGGGCCCGAAATGAAGTCAAAGGACAGAAAATCCAAACACTTGAAGAAGCTTTTGCGGCAGTTGATAGGCTCGTAGACCACTATGACGAAACTCCCAATGAGAAGAAGAAGCCGGAAAAACCGAAAGAGAAAAAGAGGGAAGGCGCTTCGAGGGGAGAAAACTTAACAAGAGAAAAGAAACCCCTGAAATGCTGGATATGCGAAGGACCACATATGGCAAGGAATTGCAGCTTGAAACCAAAGGTAACGGCCGCCGTTCAGGAAGAGGAGGAAGAAGACACATCGGTTGGGATGATGCAAATCCTCGGGGCCTCAGCCGCAGCAAAAGTTACCTCTAGGAGAAATCCCGAAAGGAATAGGTTGGAGTATGTGAACATGGAGATTGGCGGAGTCAAGGTACTTACAATGGTGGATAGCGGAGCTTCGCACAACTTCATGAGCGAAGACATTGCAAGGAAGTTGGGTCTAAAGTTCGTGCCCGTAGATGCACACATGAAGACCGTAAACTCCCCTCCGACAGCAATTTTGGGTGTAGCAGAAAGAGTGGAAACAGTGCTAGGTGAATGGTCCGGAAGGGTAGACTTCACCATAGTACGGATTGACGATTATGAAGCAGTCTTGGGGATGGAATTCATGAAACAACATGAAGCCATGGTAGTGCCTCACTTGAGGAAAATCTACATCTATGACGGAAGGTCAGATATGCCGATAGGAGTACCCACTATGGGCGTAACCAAGAGAGACCATAGGTTGGGGGGAATGCAAGTAGAAAGAAACAAAGAGGTGAACACAAAACTTGCCAGTATGGAAGTAAAATTCACCGACCTAGAATCAGTCGTCAGGGCGCTCTCAGACAGCCTTTTGGACTTAACAAGAAGGGTGGACAGGATAGAGGAAGACGACGAAATGGACGAGGTGTATGCTAAGCGGTCAGCTCAGGAGGAGGACCAGGAAGCATACCTAAGGAGGCTAGAATTGGAGGATCCGGATGCATGGGTAGAATGGGTGGGTAGAGAACCTCCCGGTTCATCCCCCTCCACTTAAGCAGAGCAAGGAGATGGGCTCACCGTTGGTTGCTCAAGGCCGTGAGCCCGAAAAGGAGATTGAGCAGGTTGGTCCGACAGGCAACAGAATTGTGGGGTTCCCACACAGGATTGAGCCAGGGACCGAAAACAATAAGTGTTGCTTAACACTTGCGCAGAGAAATCCATGATGACTTGGAGGACGGAAGTATTGAGGAGCCGGGTCGATATTCCGACTTGGTGTAGTATGGGATGCACACTCCCGAATCGTGCACTGGATTACGAAACGGGAGGGCGACTCAATATGGAAGGACGAAGAGGGCATGATGGTGTTGTCGAGGTCGACAACGGAATAAGGTGGGGGAGGATGTAACGCCCTGGGAACTGGGCGCGCCACACGACTGTGGGCGTCCCGAACAACGATGGGCGGACCCGTCACTAAACGGTTCGGTTGGACGACCAGACACAAAAATACACTTAACCGATGTAACGCAGGATGGCATCGGGCAGCATGGGCGGCAAACGGAGGTGAACGCCCGAACAAATACACATGGGCGGACAGCAGAGGCGGAGCGCCCGAACAAACGTAAGTTCGACACAGGAATCGGGCGGTGGGTGACACGAACATGTACCCACCCGCACCGGGTGTTGAACAAACGACACAAGCAGGGCGAGAGTCTACACGACGACCGGCGGTAAGAAGGGCGACAGTCCGAACGACTGCCCACCCGGGCGGAACAACGGTGTAGGCTGGGCAATACGAAAAGTGCCCGCCCGAACGAACAAGCAACCGGCGAACGATGAAGCGTGGACCGAACAGCGAAGGGGAACGTGCGATGGGCGGACCCGAACGGCAGGCGCGCGACGTGGGCAGGAGTACCGAACAGCGGGCAAGGCAGACATGGGCGAGACCAAACAACACGATCCACCAAGCGACACGGGCACGTATAGAGCGGGCGCACGAAGGACAAGGGCGGACGAGTTATATCGTGGGCGTGGGTGGCCATATGAAATAGGCCGACCCACCCCGAACGACAAATAACACGCCACCCGAAACGGAACAAGACGTCGGCCGAATGGAAGTAGGGGCGTCGTTCAAACAAAAGGGAGGTCGGCTTGAGTAACCGACACTCCACCAAGTGAGCGAGGAACCTTATAAATATGAGAGCGCTCATTTGGACAAAGGCATCAATCGATCAAGCATCAAGCGCTCAAGTGATCAAACGATCAAGTCATTCGTTCTAAGGCTTCGGCTACACCTTCGCACAACAGGCCGTTGCGACGATGTGAAGGGAGACTCCCGGTGGGAGGCGGAAGTGGTCGGGACTGTTCGAGCAGTGAACAGGGCGAACGAAGGGCGCAGCAAGAATAGTGCAGAACGCACTCGGATGGTGGCAGGTCTGAACGAAACAGGGTACGGTGTCAACAAGAAGTGCGGGCAGCGCACTAAGACCCGGAACGCCGCTGCGGTAATTCGGTAGTCTGCAGATCCGCGGGTCGGTCAAGCGACCGTGTGGTTTTCGGTTAAGTCGGGGTCGTGCCTAAAACGGACGACGTATTTGTACAGGCCGAGGACTCGGTTGATAGCGTGCGGCCCAACGGGCGCATCTATCCTTTGTAATACGAATTGAAATTGTTAAAGAGTTAACAAGTTGGGCGACCTGGTTTGGGTTGGCGCCCGGTTCTTCTATATTTTGTGTTAATTATGTGGTGTTAAGTTTATTGTTATCTCTTAAGATATTCGGTGGATGTTTAATTGTTATTGAATATTAGGTAAAGGGATTAAATAAGAAAGAACACATAATTAATACAGTCGAAGAACGAATTCGGTATTCATAGAGGTAAAGAGGCGTAGTCTGCTTATGCCCGAACCCGGCATAAGGCAGTGCCGCACCCCTTATAAACAAAAAAAAAGATATAAGGGCGTGAC
>APFE030956259.1:41230-52647 GCA_000404065.3 Pinus taeda | reverse complement strand
TTGATTGGTCATCTCTTCCCATTGAAAATTTAACGAGATTGACCGGAGAGAGCCTTCTCATACCCCGTAGGGCTAGCTTCGAGGTGAAATGGTTTGATGTTGCCTTGAAGGTTTGCCTTTCTCAGCCTGAGGTGAAATCTCAAGCGCTAACACAACTGACCATCAATCACTTTTCCTAGAAAAAATCTGCCTTTTATTTTTACTGTCTGCATTGCGCACTTCACCATCTGCATCGCACCATCATCGGTGATCCCTCTAGTAATACACGGTAAAATCCAAGGCATCAAGTTGATCAACTCTTGGTGGTAGTCCCCAAATTTGTCAACGTCATCGTGCGCACCTTTTTTTATCACCACAGTTTTCTTATCAAGAAAATCCTTCTTTATTTCTTCCTCAAGCTTCTTGACTTCCGCTTCCATCAGTGCGCTTTTCTCTCTTAACCGCACTCTTTCTTTCATGAGTTCTTGGAGCCTAATATCACCCTGTTGGATTTCTTCATCAGGTCCCAAACGTTCTTCTTCGTTCAGTTGCGCGATCCCTTCTTCCAAGGCTCCGCGAACTGTCATATCCACAGGCGCTGCTATGCGCGGACTAGGCATAATATTCCGTATTGGGACTACAGCGTTTTCTCCATAGGCCAGCCTAGAAGGCGTCTGTCCCGTCAGTTTCTTGTACGTTGTCCTATAAGCCCACAAAACAGCTGGTATGTGTAGGTCCCAATTAATTCGTTCCGCATTATATACCCTATTCAGTGCTTTGCACACTTCGTTAAAGGCTTCTACATGGGTAACCTTCTACACATTCGTTCTTTCCACACTCTATCGTCCCAACTAGAGGACCGTTCACACAATTGCCTCGCCAACACATGCTTATTAACCGTGTTCCCCAACGTGAAGTCCATGGGTATCTGCGCAGGTTGTTTAGCATATGCCTATACCCACCTGGACAGATGCGCCCACAAACCATCCCGTACATTGTATTTATCTGTTAGCCATATATGAGGCTTCCCAAAACGCATGCGCATCATTCCAATGCATTGGCGCCAGTCCTCAAAGCTTCCTTGGTGCGTACCCCACCACCTTGCGGGCATAGAGCACAGTACCCGTTTCAAAGCATTGAAACATTGTTGTTTCGACACCTCCCTTTCAAATATGTTCAAGAAAGCATCTACCTCATTTAACCCATCATAAGTAGGCACATCCCTCACTTCTGTCAATACGCAACGCAATGATCTTGTCATCATATTACAGTTCAGCATGGTCACCTCGTGCAATCGGTTCTGCATCGCTCTATCTCCTCATCAAAATCCGATGTACAGGAGCATTCACGCTCCCATGAGATCCGTCCATCCATGGTGGGATTTACCCAGTCTTGCTCTCGCGCAGTTATCTTGTAGATGCAGTCCAAATCGTCGGCGATTTCATAGTAGCACACCGGCTCTATATAGCGCGATCCTTCTGCAGGGTCCAAAGGTACGACTACGCGTAGAGACTTTTTTTCAAAAATCATCTTGCGCTTCTTCAAATTTATCAGCGCGTTCATGTCAGTGGCCCAATCAATTCCTAACAGCGCGGGATAGGATTTTTGTCATCAACAATCTCTATCACTTCAAAGACTCTAGCGCGCTTACCCCTTCAATATCCATGGTGATTCCTTGCAATCTCTCCATAGGTATTATCTTTTGTTGGTTTGCCATTCATAGCTGGATAGGAGATCATTGCAGTGTAGGCCTTCCCATGTGCTCCCATGTCTACTTCGACAGAATGTTCGCGTCCGAACCTAGGTCCAAAATTACTTGGTCCATCTCATATTCTCCAATCTGCGCATTCAAAATCCTCATTTCTCTTCCCGTCCTCATGGCATGCTTTCCAATCTTCTGGACTACACGCAGTTCTCCTGGCGCAATCCCAACGCATCTATTAATGAGTTCCTACAATCCCTTTACAACCTTATTGTCACACACTAGCTTTATGCATGTTTCTAGGAACGTCGTAAGCATAGATGGGTCCATTTCCGGCTCCGATCTATCTTTGCTTCCTAAAGTGGAAGCATCAACGAAGCTCTTCCTAGCTTCCATGAAGGTTTCCTTAGCGCGCTCCAAATCAAACTCTAGTTCTTTCGTCGGAGCCTTGTGAACCCAAGTACTGTCTTTAGGTTGTTTGCCTTTATTATCTCCTGTCGTAATTCCACTTCGAAGCACAATGTGCACATTTGGGTCTTCCTCGCGTGGCTTAGACCTCATCATCTACAAGTTCTAAGTCGAGGGAGGTTGGAGCGCTCCCTTGTCGCGCAGCCTAGCTATCAGTGTGGGGCAATCCTCCGTCTCATGATCAAACAAGGTACAATACAGACATGATGGACGTGTTGGCTTCGTACAATCACGGGCTAAGTCACCTGACACGGGGATTCGGGATTCGTGGTGTCGGATTCGGAAACGTTGACCCCCCGGAACAGGACACGTAAGATTTGTTATATACTATTTTATTAAAATATCTATATATTATATATATATATATTAAAAATTAGATATTTCTTACACAAATTTTAATTAATGATACAAATTTATTGATTTCAAACATAGATCTTCATCTATAGTTATTAGCATGCATAGTACATTCAAAATTCAAATACATGTCAGTGGTACTAGTCACATAAATCATGATTCATAATTCATAACTGAAAGACAACTTACAACTACAAGATGGTAAGATAACCACACTGACAACTGTAGTTTTCTCATTAAGTCATCAAATCAAAATGTGTTACATAGGTAGTGCTAGTGCAATGCCAATGGCAAATAGAAATAGAAAATATAAAACAACTACATGTATACAAGCCTCAAGGCATCAATCAGCATCAGAATCAGCATCAATGTCCTCATCATCAGGGTCCCCACTGCTCTCCTTTGCATCCTCCTCCCCTATATCCATAGTGGCCTCTGCATCTACTGGTGTGGAGGATTACCCCTCTAAGTCATCAAATCTAACAAGCTCTAGCACTGGATAATTGAGATCCATGTTGCCCAATGCCAACTCAGCACTGGTGTCCAGACCCATATCATCAGGGACAGTGTTACTTGGGAGCGGGAGCGAAAGTGGGGAGCAGGAGCGACATTTTGAGAAGCTCCTGGTTTGGTGTTCTTGATTAAATACGAGTTCCATACCCTAATACATGACAAAATTCAATGGAAACATTGCAATCCCCCAATCCTAAAATCCTGAAAAATTGATAAGTTTGCTGGATTTTGAATGAAATCTAAAATTCTACTTTCTCCATATGAAATCCAATGAGGCTGGAACCACTCTCAAACATCCTGAGTCATTTCATGGTAATGTTAAAAATTTAAGTAAAAGGATGAAAATGAAGATTAAGGAGAATGTCACTTTTACTATAAGAATTTAACATTACCATGGATAGCATATCAATACTAGGGCCTAGACTTGATCATTAAGTTGCCAAAACGCTTGCCAAATGAAAATATGCGTGGCTGTAATGACCAAATGCAGCCTTTTCATACCCGCGTAGGTCACTTTTGCCGCCTAACAAGTCATGGAAAACAGGACACGATTTCCAAAATCGTGACACGTTGGGGGATTCGATGTGTCAAAATAGGACACGACGTGTCATGTTTTTTGGACACGAATTTCGAGAGAATCATGTCGGACATGACAGATTCAGATTCGTGAGCCCTATAGAATGAATCTGGTTACTTAGATCACGGGCATAATGTCCTAGCCCCCACAATTGTAACATATCAGCTGTCCGCGACCTCTTCCAGGTCCTCCTCCACCTTGGCCTTGTCTGCGCCCCTGAAAGCCGGTTCGCGCCACTCCTGTGTTCTAGTCAAGAGGCCGCGTTTCGCATTGAACTTTGTACATGGGAGTCCTATCCATCATCAACTCATAGCTTCTACAGGTGCAATCATCTTGTCCAACTAATCTACAAAATTTACAGAACAACTGTTGTGAATTCTATGTGTACTTCTATAACAAATGGCAATCGTCCGTAGCATGCTTTCCTCCTATTTGACAAAATCGTGCACCACAAAGCAGGTGTCGCGCTAGGTTCTGCTTGTGCCTTTGGTCTTAACGGCATCAGCCCTCCTCCCAAGAGGTAATTCACGAACACCAAGCAGTGGTCCTTGTCATTTCCCTAACCCTTGCATTTTACGCACCATACTTCTTCGTGCACTTCCGAGCAAGTTGTCCTGTCCTGTTTCAGACTCTGCATCTCAAAGGCATAAGTTTTTCAACTACGCGTGGATCTATTGAACTCCTAGGTTAGGATCATGTATCGCGGTCTCATGCAACCTCAATGCGATCTCCAAGGCCTCTGCTTGGGTTGTTAACCTCTATTGCGACAGCACGGTCCTCAAATGCGGTGTTAGCAATGCTACAAACCATTCACGATGTTGTCCATCCGTCAAAATCATATTAGCTTTGCGAATTGTGCATTTCAAGCTCTGATCCAACTCCCAAGGAGTCTCGCCTGGTAGCATTGTGATCTCTTTGAATCCAATGATTGACTGCGCCTCTGACTTCAGCCTGCTAAATTCTCTGTTCAGCGCAATTTGGATATCCGCAATCCCCGCATTTAGATTGTCATTAGAATGCTTAATATACCAGGTCAGTTCGTGATCTTGCAATGCGCTGACCAACGCCGCTTTCTTTATATTATCATCTGTAACTCCCTGCGGTTCCCATACAGCCCTTATCACGAACCATAACTGGTCCAGATCTTCGTTTCCTACTCCCTTGAACTCCAGAAACTTTATCATGCTTGCCATATTGACTCGCGGTGGTGGCGGAGGTGGTACGAGCAAAGATGGGGGTGAAGGTGATGAAGTTGGCGGTGGCGTGGGTGGGGGTGGTATGCGCGGAATCCTTTGCCTTATCAAATTGATCGCACTTCTCGATAAAACCTTCACGAGCTCTTCCTCGTCCCTTCACGGAGATGAAATCAAAGGGCTATTCTCGAGTCCCTTACTTCCTTTGCTTCTGTAGGTTTTTCCACTTCGCGTAGCTCCAGACATCAAGGTCATTACATAATGCTCTTTTCACACAATAACATTTTAATCCAAGTATTCAGAGACTTTACGTACTTACCTCGCGGTCCTTTGAGAAAGCATCGCTCTGCCTCGCTATCACTAGCTGAAGTATCTACCGCGAACTCAGTAATATACTCCTATAATCTGATCGAGCCAGTGATCAACAGCGCGCACGATCTTATCCTTCAATACTTCCAATATATGCACCAACTCTAGGGTCCACACAATAGGATTGTCGAGTTTCCACCTTCCTTGGCTATCTGCTAGCTTCGTGATCGACTCGTACAGCGCAGTAGGGAAAGATGCGAAGAAAATTTCATGGATCTCCGTGTACAGGTAGTAATCTAACCACTCTTCCTTTGATAGTCGTGGATTCTTGTTCTCCTGCGCCGTGAACTCGTGAATTCTCCTATCCAACCAACCTTCAATTTCTTTCTTAGTTGGATTCCAATGATACAACATCAGACATCTCTATGCAGATTCCAGTCCCGGCGACGGAACCATTTGTTAGCTTGATGGGGCCTCACCCAGGTTCAGAGTTATTTAGCCAAACAAATCCCTGTACTACTGGCCCTTTTGGCAACAGTCTGCGGAGCGCAGACTGAGGTCTCACCCGAAACAGTATGGGGAGGTGTTGAAACCAAGTTTCCGCACCCTTGAGATGTCTGAGGGGTCAATTTAGTCCAACTGTGACTACCTTCACATAGGTTACTTCGCGCACTTTCCTGACCTGCAAGGCTTTCGCACCCTGTTATATTCGCCTTCGCGCAGCCCTAACCAGGGATTGTGAAGCTTTCGCGCCAACGATTTGCGCTATTTCCCTAAGTTACACTGCGGATCTTACTTATCTTCTTATAACAGTTAATTATCTTCACGTGAACAAATACTTTATCTTATATTCACGTATTCAACATATTCATATAAGTTTGCGCAGCAAATAAACAGTAAACTTGCAATTCATACCCAATATATTTCAATGCATAAAACAGGAAATGATACACAGAAATAATGTAAAACTTCCCTTTATTAATGCTTCAATCAATTAGAGACTCAACCTTCCCTGCACACTCAGTTGCAGGGGTCCGCGCACTCAGCTGTAGACTACTAGGCCTCTGCGCACTCAGCTGCAAAGCCTTCTCGTACTCTACAACCCAAAGACACACCTTTACACTTCAGACTCAATGCTTCCTCATTAGATCTTCTTCTATTCCTTCTATCTGATGTCTCTTTACACTTAGAGCCTCGCTCTATCTATACAATCCCATGGTCTGTGACCATGGGTAGAACTCTCAAGCTAACATTATATTTACAAAAGTAAGGGCGGACAACCCTATGACTCAATTACAACTTCGCGCTCCGCGCCCACAAATCGTGGAGTCTTTACATCGAACTCAGTTAAAACTTGAGCTTTAAGCCCCAAAACTTGCCTTGGGGGGATCCCATGCCCAACATCATCATTCTGAGATGTAGATCTTTTCACCCTGATTCCAATGAGCTATTACACAAGGTGTTTCTCCAAGTAATCAGCCTGAAACAACAACTTAAGCATAAATAATTCAAATATGCATGTTATTAACGCCATTTTATAGAAATTGTCGAAACACAATGGAACTAAGAGCAAACCATGCGAAATTGATCTAGATGATAAAATATCGTAAGTGATCCCAATTGGACCCATAAAACTCCTCTAAAACCCTTTGGGCCCACCAATGGAGTAATCCTGCTCCTATGACTACGTTGACACAAGCTCTGGAAAACCCTCCTAGCCACCTCGCATAGTAATCCAAAATTTGGGGACATTACAGTCTCCCCTCCCCAAAATTGCTTGCCCAAAAGCAATGCCATCGCATTTTGTCACTCCACAAGTTGATCCAAGTGAATACCAGGGTCCCAAACCATCCGAGTCATTGTGAAGCATCTCTCGCTCCACTCACTCACCAACAAGGAATAGACACTAGAGGCCCTCTGTATACTGCCAATAAGTAGAGTGTCTCGATAATGTGAAAGTCCAACCAACTTCTCAGGCTGCTCTACCAGAAAACCAATCTCGTGCACCTCACAAGTGAACTCCTAAAAGTACCTTCTAAAACCTGCTAAAAAGAATCCTCACCCACAGGAACTAACCACTACCACCTCTGATACGCCCAATGAATCACTGAGAAGTGAAACGCCCTCCGCTGAATTGAAGTCCAATGGAATATCTGAGTGATCTTCCCCTGTAAAGACCAACTCACCCATAATGGTGGTTGAGCTATCAAGTGTTGTAATGTCGTGGTCCCATGCTAATCCCAAAAGGAAACTGCCATGTTGTCGATGCGCCACTCTGATCATAACTAATTGCTGCAACAAAGCGTTGCTAACTGTTGGTGCCCATACGTGCCCCATCACTAATCTCTCTATGCACCCTATTATCCACCACTTTCTAGGTGATATCCCCAAGAGAAATTTTTCTCTATGATGAGCCTCAACTAGCAACCAGCAGCCCCTTGATGCCTCTTACTAGCTCGTTGTGCCATTTCTTTGCCACCTGAGCAAACCATGTGGTCCCTCACCCACCTGTATTGATCGTATGTTTGAAGGTGGGCCCCTCGAATCTACAGGTATGTCTTATCATTTGGTAATTGAGGATTAGGTTTACTTATCATGGATACTTATAGGTATGGATTAATGGGGGGATTTCGCGAAAAGAGTGGGCTTAGTTTGTGCTCATGTCCCCTTGATCTCTTTCGATTGTTACCCTTCGATCTTAGTCCCATGGTATCTCCTTTATTGACCATTTGGTTCTACAGTGGTACTACTTGGAAAACCCCGACTTTGGGTGTGTGGTCTCGCTCCTTTATTGGCACATATTAGTCCCTTTCCACTCATTATACTCCCATTAATCTTTTCTCCCACGTAGGTCCACATAGAGCTAGCCTCCCTATCCCCTTGCCCCCACCTTAGGTTAGGCCTAGAATGATGCCCCGGAGGTTGAAGCAATTAAAAGAAAAAGTGAAAAGCATAAATGGCACATTTAACAGGAAATTGTACCACAAAATGCAAAAGATGGTCAAGACAAAAATAATTAGCACATGGGCAAAAGCCACTACATGAGCTCTAACCCAATCATTGGCCATCACGCTGGTTCCATAGACCCTAGATGAGCCTCCTCTATTATTCAGGAACCCATGATTAACCCAACCCCTGGAGGGTAATAAATTGCCCTACCTAAAAGGGGGTAATCACTGTTATATCTTACACATCATGATCTTGTCCTTTAAGCCCTGAGCAATTAATTAAAGAAAATTCATAAAAGGCAAAAGGTGTATGGAGAAGGGTGGAAAAATCAAGGTCGGGGCACCTCATGTACCATGATTGCTCCCTCCTATACAATACATACCCAAGTGTGGGCTTCCCTTTATCTAGCTACCCCTATGCCCCACTATGTGGCCCGGGATTGCCCCTCATTCCTTATTCCATTCCACTTATTTGTCACTTGCCACCCCCATTACAGCGATGTACCTTGGACATGCTATCCCCTTTAAGGGCTAAAACCACCTAATAAGGTACTTGGCTAACCCCATTTGGAGCTTGGAGACACTAGCACATACCAAAGCCCACTACGGAAGGGCATGCCATTATGAAGTGCCCATGTTGTTATCCATGATTTATAATATTTTTACCCGATTATTTTAATGACTAGTTGTACTGGAAGCCTAGGGGACGCATTGGATCTTATGCAGGATTATAGGTGGGTTCTATTTGGGTTTGGTTTCCCTATATGGGATCCTAACACCCAGAGGTCTACATTGGCACATATAGGGTGAGCATACAGAGCCATGGGCCTCCACAGCAGCAAACAACACTCCACGGATCTTCATGGATGCTCAAAGATTACTAGCAATCCACTTTTGGGATGATGATGATATGCTTCGTACATTATGTCCAACAGGCCCCCACAAGAGCCCCACACTCTTGACAGGTGTCCCAAGATTTGTACGATGTCATGGCACCATTCATTCCACCACTTGGACCCTTACAGAGGATTTCTGATTCATATGGAGACCCATGTGATCATCTATGTGCCCTCATGCCCAATGGGAGAACCACAAGTCTACTACTTGGAAAACAAGGGGCCACCCCCTTGTCCATCATGCTCCAAGGAATTTATTCCTCAATATGGAACTTCAAGATATTATTGAGCCGTTAGAGGGCCCTACAACATGCACACATTATTATTTGGCCCCTTTTGAGGCTTATTTTTACACTTATGAGCTAGTTTGATGGGCTTGTCACCAATAGGCGTTTTATTTGCACATTATTTTATCATTAAGGGCTAATGTAGGCCCATAGGCTAATTCGAACTCCTTAGGAGGCTATATATTGATGTTAGATACAGTCATTTATATCATCACTTGACTTGGGATCTCTCTAATCATAGAGAATTTTCACACTTTTTCCTTGGTGTATATTTTTGGAGATGGATGAATTTCGATGTATGGATTTGGATTATTTCTCGTCTTAGAGCTTTATTGAGCAAACAAAATGCTGGTTTGATATACTCTATAACATTATAAGTAAATTTTGATGCTATTATTCTTGTCGTTGCATACTGCTAAAATTAGGGCTACTTGTTGCATTATCGAAATGTGTAATTGAGCATGCAGGACCAATGTTATATGAATGAAATGTCCTAGAGACTTATTTATCTTAAGAAGATTGCACCATTTTCTTTGAAGTATAAATGCTTGAAGGTCACTTTTCTTTTCTTTCTCTCAACATTGGACGAAGTTGACTTTCTAGGCCTCCTTAATCAAGAAACCAAGTTCTTACTCATCATTATCCATGACTCCATATCCCCAAGTGAACTACGCACTTCTCCCCCAAAAAGGGTGATTATTTCAACCCTCTTTTAACCATTTTCCCTTTTTTCCCCAAGTCTAGCCCCATTAGGTCACCTAGGGTATCAATTTCCAAGGAATTGACCCAAGGAAAATATTTGATCTCCTATAGGCTATAGGCTACTGCATTGGTGGGTCTCCCCTCTCCCCTCCAAATTTGAGGCAATTCTAACGGTGGAATCTCCAGGAATACCAAGCCCTAGCTCTAGGATCGAATTTTGCCTAGGCATCCCCAAGGCTAGACCTCAATAGGATCAATTCACCCTTTTGAAGTAAATATTCTTGTTTGGTCCTTTCCCCTCACCTTTTCGAGGATAGGAACATCATTGGTTGCAACATACCATCCTTGAACCTGGGTTGGGCCCACTTGGCCCCGTGTGGTCCCACTTCTCAATAAAGATTATTTGTCAAGGACCATTTGGGAATCCACATTTCCCAAGGATTATAGAGATTTAGAACCTTGTTTATAAACCTATCCTTTCTCCCTCAACCCTCAAATCCTCAATCCTTACCCCTGGTGGACCAAGTCCCTTTCTTAAAGAGCAAGCAAGGTCCATTCTCCACTCCATCCTTCGAAAAGGGTTTTCAGGGTCACTTCTCACCTATCCATTGACATATAATTTACAAGTGATCCCTACACTACCAAGACCAGTGTTGCACGAAGCGCTCCCCCCCCCCCTAGTTCCAAGCCCCGAAGCACATCCCATATGGAAGCGCTTAGGAAGCTTAGCCGAAAGCGGCGCTTCCAAATTCGGAAGCGCCGCTTCGGCTTTTTTAACTGCTTCCTGGAAATTTGGATGCGTTGTTCGAAAGCACCGCTTCTATGCCTCCGAAGCGCGCTTCATACGGTGCTTTGGGCCTCAGAAGCGTGGCGCTTCGGAGGTGGAAGTGTACGCTTCCGTACACTTCGGGCAAGAAGGCCGCGCGCAAGGGAAAAAGACATTTTTTTTATTTTTTTTTAAGTTATGTTAACTTAGCACAAAGTGGGTGGGTTAGGGTGAGGTTAGAGTGAGGTTAAGGTGAGGAATGATTTGAATAAAGCCCCCATCCATTCCCCATTTTCTCACTTTGAGTTTATGAGAGTTGCAGAAGAGAAGAGAGAAGAGGAGAAGAGAAGAGAGGAAAGGAGAGGAGAAGAGAAGAGAGCTTGGAGGAGTGAAGGAGGAGGAGCTAGGAGAAGGAGGAGGAGCTTGGAGCAAGAGCTTGGAGGACTTCATCTACAAGAGCTAAAGAGGTAAGTTCAAACCCCAAACTCCCTTATTTTTTGACAATTTTTTTGTATTTTTCTCCTCCCTTTCCTACTCTTTCCCATTGTTTCTACTTGCTCCTTTATTTAAGGGTTGTCCACCACCTATATTCCAAGATTGTGTTCTTTTGGCTTCTATGTATCATTCCACTCTTGGTTTTAATGATGGCAAAGGGGAATAGGAATAGAAGGGAAGAAATAGAAGAGGACAGTGGTCCCAATATGAGTGACCCAATGTATGATG
>APFE030956259.1:17898-41166 GCA_000404065.3 Pinus taeda | reverse complement strand
TAAAGGCCATCAATGAAGCCCCAAAAGGATACAAGGCCCCCAACTATGAGAAAGCTAGAACAGTGTTATTAGAAAGAGAAAAAGCTAAGGTTCAAAGAGCTTTGACATGTTTTACAAATGAGTAGGTAGATTCTAGGGTATCCATTGTATCAGATGGGTGGACAAATACTAGAAGCCAACATTTGATAAATGTTCTTGGTGTTTCTCCTAGTGGTGCAGTATTTATTACATGTCATGACTCCTCCTCCATCACTGCATCTGCACAAAACATTGCAGATCTCCTATTGAAATCAATCAAAGATGTTGGTCTGAATAATGTGGTTCAAGTGATCACAGATAATGCAGCAAATCATAAGGCAGCAGGAAAAATTATTGAGCGTACTCATCCATACATCTTTTGGTCTGGGTGTCTGGTTCACACATTGAACCTTTTGATGCATGATATTGTGAAACACAAAGAATGTGGGTGGATTGCTGAGGTTTACAGGAAAGGGAAGCAGTTCATTAAATTCATCACAGGGCATACAAGGGTAAACTACTTCTATGGCACTTACTCCAAGTTACAGTTGCTTAAAATTGCAAAGACAAGATTTGCTAGTTATTACCTCACCTTTAGGTGGTTAGTGAAGGTGAGACAAGCTTTAACTAATCTGGTGTGTGCTAATTCATGAGATGAAATTAACACTGACATAGATGGTTCTAATGCAGTCAAGGACACTGTTCTTGACAGTTACTTTTGGGGACAGGGTAAATATGTTTTGCAATTCACCAAACCAATTTATTACATGATCAAGTTTGCAGATTCAGATCGACCAGTAATTGGGGAGGTGTATGAGAAAATGGATAGCATGTTGGGGCAGATTAAAGACATTGTTGAGCCTAGAGATACCACCTTGTACAATTATATTCGTGTAGAGGTGGAAAACCGATGGGAAATGCTAAATGTTCCATTGCATGCATTAGCATATGTTTTGACACCTAAATACTATCATCCATCATGGCTTTCAACACCAGCACGTGGGGGGGGAAGCAGGAGAAAACCACACCAAGATCAAGAGGTTCACAAAAAATATATGGCTGCATTGAGTAAATTAATCCCTGATGAGGAGGAGGCTGCATTGGTACGGAGACAGGTGAGCACCTATACGCTCAACACTGGTCCATTTGGGTGCATGCATGCAACTAAAGATCCAGATACTTTTTCTGCTCTTGAGTGGTGGAACATGCATGGAGGGGGTACTCCACTTCTACAGAGTTTGGCATTGCAAGTGCTATCACAGGTGGTAAACACTTCTTCTGCAGAGAGGTGTTAGAGCTCTTATTCTTTCATCCACAGTGTTAAAAGGAACAGGTTGAGTTTAGACCGGGCAGAGAGCTTGGTTTATGTTCATTACAACTTGTGATTGTTGTCCCATTACTATGAAGATGCAAAGTCTAATAAAGACTTGTTGATTTGGGACAAGAATCGAGAGGAGCCCAATTTGGAGGATGGAGTGTCGCGATTAGAGCAATTAGAGGATGCTCTTATCCAGGTATGTCCATTGTGGTACGAATTTTCCAATTTTTCCTTATAAAGCATTTCTCTAATTCATGTTTTTAATTTTTTTGTTAACTAGTGTTTTTTTTTTGCATGAATTTTTTGAGCGATTCCAGGATGATGATGATCGTGTTGATATGCCAACCTCACCCCCATCTGGTCCCTTGGTTCCTAGGTTCCATGGTTCAACACCAACAGCAGGGGGTTCTTCTTCATCAGTTTCAGTGCCACGACTTCCACAGGCACCATCTTCTTCATTGCCACCACGTCGAGGCCCGCCACCACGTTCTATTCGTGGTGGAAGGAGGAAAGGTTAGTAGATATATTCACAATCTACTACTTTTTGTCATAGATTACTCATTAGACTTGTAGACTTGTGAATTTGAATTTTGAACCTTTTTGGCTTGGCGGTGACCAAGTGACATATTTTGTAAACATTATTATTTGAATTTTGGACATGACAAATGTTGACAGTTGCTCACTTGCTAGATAAATCATAATATGCTCTAGGTTTTATGTTTTATAATATGCTTAAATGTTTATGTTTTATAATATGCTTAAAAATTTGATGTATGTTTGTAATAGCTAGAATATAGATGATTGTTGTACATACTAGTAACTACAATGGAATCATGGATGCCATATCTATCTTGATTTATGCAAAAATATGCCAGTTTTTTCATGTCTTCTACAATTAATTTGGTATTTGGGATGTTTGTTTTGAGTATAAATGCAAAAAAATATAAATATATATATATAGCAGACGCTTCCGTGGATGCTTCGCTTCCTAGATTTTTGGAAAATGACGCTTCGGCATCCCCGCTTCCAAAAAACACTTCCGCTTCGCTCCCGCTTTGTGCAACATTGACCGAGACTCCTCCCATCAGTGAAAGTTCGTAAAGAGCAGGGAGACTTAGTTGTGGTGACAGTGGGCTCAACCTCCACCGTTGCCCTTAATCTAGTAGTTTCCCTCTTAGGAACCCCTTTAGGTCCCCTACTGGTTTGCGTGGTTACACACCCAATAGATGGACACCATGTATCATGAATCAATTTGATGCACTCTAAATTAACCTACTCCTGCCTAATCACACATCGGACTATGTTATCCTGTCTCTTGGTGATGTACCCAATTACTGCCTGGAGCCCAAACGCCTTCCTATAAAAGAGGCATACCATCCACTGTGGCCCATGCTCGTACAATGCCTCAAAATGTCCTACCAAAGGCGTGTCATGCAACTCTCTCCTGATCATCTCCCTAAGTGTGTACTTAGGGGCGGGACATATGTTGCTTGTGCAATGGGTCACACCATCCCTAATCATGTATTTGTCAACTCGAGCTCCTACCATATACCTCAGCTGGGAAGTCATTATCCTGTCCATGATGCACTATGTCTCACCCAACTGTCTCAGGTGACTCTCGTGTGTCCTGCTATATGTGATGAGAGCATCAAAGAACAACAACAGAAGCCTCTGTAACAATATGTTGGACTGGAAAGTGACCGATGCATGGGTCAATCCCAAAGGTGTGAACGAGAACCCATATGGATATCCATGGGTAGTCCTGACTCTTGGGAGTATCCTGCTCTCAGACTCTAATCAGGTGATGCTCCAATCGAAGATCAAATTTCAAGAAATGCAATGCTCCCTGACGCTCATCCATCCACTCATCAATCCTGATTAAGCCAAGCCCATTGGTATGTCCGATGTCCCAATCAATCTGTCTCCCCAAAAGCAATGCTTTGAGATTCCATTTTGCAGCACCATAAACCATTGCATAAAACCATGTATTATCGTACTCCTTTGCATGCCCCTACACACCATGGCATATCCTCTTAACCCATTGGTTATCACTGCTTGTTGCTAACGCACCTTGTACCATCTGGTATCTCGCCTACGCCAATGTATCTGCCACCCTGCTAGTGGACCCACCATGCTGTAAGCCATATCTCCTTTGTCCTCACGGACCTAAGTGGCATGACTCCTCACATGCTAATGGTGATGTCATTGTTGTGTCGATCCTCGATGGCTCCTGTGCCTAATATATCAATGGAAGAACATCATCCCCATACTGCTCTATCTAGTGGCATACAAATGCCATCCCATCTGAATAACTGCTTTTGGGGCATGTTGACCACCCTGCAACCCCATGCATGAACGATGTGCCAAGACATCTCCCAAAGGTTGCACACTCCTGCATCAAACCAACCAACCACTAGTACTGACCATAACTCTGACGGAAGTATGAAGGAACGTGAATGCTTCGTCATTGGGTCAATCACCCTGTCAACGCTATAGTCATCCTTCACACTTGGTAACTGATTGAAAACTCCACCTAGATCCCAATGCCAACCAGGGTCTCCAGTATCCACTCCACTCGTGTCAACCAAACATGGATCCCAAATGTACATATCCACATCTGAAATATATTCGTATCCACATCCCATGGGTGTACAATCAGAAACCTCTGGAACATACCTCATTACAAGTGCTTGTTCATCTAGGTGCTCTGTGTGCTCCACTATCAATCATGAGTGGCCCAAACATCCTCTTGTGTCATGGTTGCCATAGAAGGATGTACACAATTCAACTCCATACAGATTTGGTCAACATGCAACTCTAATTCTTGAAGGGCCATCTGAGTGCTCTTCAAAGACTCTTGCGAAATTTCAAGCTTATAAGTAAGCCTGCCGACTTCCTCCTCTTTCCCTACTAGTGCATCATGATATATCTCAATAAGCATGAGTAGGTGATCTTTATCTGAAAGGAGGTATAGGTAGTTAGATTTCATCTCTACCAATGCCTTCCTGAGAGTCTGAAAAGTTGCAAGTGAAGGCTCTCCTCCCAAACTGTCATGTGCCAATGCACTTCTCCAACAATAATCTGTGACCAATACCAGTGCATCATCATATTGCCTCGTGGCTCCCTAACCTTGTTTGCATTCATCTTCAATTGGTTTTGCAAGTTATATGCAACGGTAGGCTTGTGAGCAACATCTACCTCATCAACTGATGGGTTTGGGTTTTCACTGTTGATTGCCTATGTATTATCACCTTTGCATCCCCTTGGGAATCATCATCAACTGTCGTAGCCTCATGATTTTCTTTGTACCCATCATCTAGTTCAACATTCTCACTAAGTGATGACAAATATCTTGTAGCAATTTCTTAATCCCTTCTATCCCAAACTTTCGTTCCAACCTATTGGGGTGAATTTGTGATAGTTTTATTTTCAACGGGTGTGACTCTTCTCAATTTATTCTAGAAGGTTTGGTCATAGTTTCCATCTTCAATCCTTGCTTCCTGGTCCTTGACTACCTTTTCATCTTTGGATTTGCTATTCCCTTTTCTATTTACTGCATTTGATGACACCCATGCTTCCATGTCCTCTATCACCTTTGCAAAGGTTTTGTTATAATTTTCAAACTTTTTGGCAAATAATTGTTCTAGACTTAGAAGCATTGTTCCCTTGTTATAATCTGCCCTTTGAACCCAACAGCTGTATCTTGAAACCTTCAAAATGAAGTCCTTGAACTTGGCTTTTCAAAGACAACCCACGGTTGAGCCAAGATCAATGCTCCAATATCATTGTGAAATTCCTTTTCGGAAAATATTCAAAAAGTTTAATAAATTTCTGAGTTTGTACTAGAGTCTTCAGCGGTGTCTTCTGCCAAACAGTTAAACTACACACTGTTGTTGATGATTTCTCACAATTGCCACCTCAATAAATACACAGTGAATAAAATGCTCCCAAGCGAAGCCTCCAAGGAATTCAATCTCATATTTTAATACCCAGAAATTTGCATACAGTTGATATATATATATATAATTTTTGCCACAATGACAACACAATACTACAGAAAACAAGTTCTGGGAAATACACAGTCCCTTATTATTTAATAGCAAACAAAGATGCAAGGAAAATGGAAAATTGGAACCTGGTCTATTAGCACAATTCTTCAATGCTTCATTTTATAGATGCAGCCTTTATACACCAGCAATATCACCTAGACTTGGTCTTGAAATGGCACGTTGTCTAGAGGAACTTTACAGCAGCTTGAATATGCCCAGGGAGGAATTTGCTTCCTTTATGTCTCTTCCAATACTTGTAATTAACACAGGGATGAGGAATCAGTCTCTTTGGGAGCAGATCTGGTCACATTCAACTCAGAACTCAGCCTTTGATTTATATGCATGCCCACACAGCAAGTGTAACCAGAATCTCGTCCTCTCAGTCAACACTCAAACTCCACTGCCACAGAACTTGCCCAAGGTGAATGAGTGATGGAATGACCTTCTTTCAACAAGGAAACTCAACCCAGAATGATGATAACTTGACCAGCAACCAGATTCATCTCCTTTGCCTTCAGGGAAACTCGTGTTAGCAGTGTGGAAAAGTCCAGCAATTGTAAAGGACACGGCTCGGCTCACCCTTCAAATCTTGTCCACCATTCTTCAGAAATTCGACCCATGGAACCAGTAACAGTAAATCGATTCCTCAATGACTAGGGAAATTGTTGCTCTAGTGAGCCTTCTTCAACCTGAAAGAATAAGATAGAGAATACCAAATAAGATCATAAAATCAACTGATAACATAAAGATGCCTCAATATCCCTTGAAAATCTTGTTCTCCATTGAAGCTCAGTAGTGAAATATCAGTGATTTCACTCACAAATCCCAAACTAGGGTGTATCGTTGCAACACCAAAGTCTGCTATAGCAGCTAGGCTTCCAACCCCTCAACTTCTCCTTCAAACTCTCTCCAACAGCTCTTTTTCCAAACTCACACACAATGCTCGAATGAGGAGAGTCTCCTCATTTTCCTTATTTAATAAGTTTAGGGTTCTCTTTTCACCTTCACCTTCTCCTTTTTCTTTTCTTTTTGCTTTTTTTATAACTCACTTACCTTTTCCCTCCAATTAAATATTTAAAAGCACTTTTCCTTTATTTAAAGTGACTTTTATAAACTAATTTAAGTCACCTTTAATGCCAGAAAATGGTTAATTCGCCTCTGTGGTCACACTGACCACCCAAAGCCCCTTTTTATCATTCTGACATGTCGACCTTTTCACCCCAATTCCAATGAGCTATTACACTAAGGTGTTTCTCCAAGTAATCAACCTGAAACAACACCTTAAGCATAAATAATTAAAATGTGCATGTAATTAATGCCATTTTATGGAAATCGTCGCAACGCAACAAAACCAAGAGCAAATCGTGTGGAATTGATCTCGATGATGAAAGTAAGTGATCCAAATCAGACCCATAAAACTTCTCTAAACCCTCTAGGCCCACCAATGGAGTAATCTTGCTCCTATGACTAGGTTGACACAAGCTCCGGAAAACCCTCCTAACCACCGCGCCTAGTAATCCAAAATTTGAGGACATTATAAACTATGAATAAGAAGCACTCGGCATCTTCATATTGGTGATCATAGGTGTAGTCATAGGCCTATAGTCCACCATCCTGAATCTCTTCTGAACATCAATTGCATACTTCCCTTACCCAATGAAGATCTCACTTGACTATTGTCACATCTCCAAGCCCAAAAAGTAATGCATCAAGCGGATGACCTTCATTTCGACACTGGGTTGCGGGGGAGTGGCTCCCCCCCTTTGAATCGCTCCCAGAGCATACTCCGAGAGGGAGCGAATCATGAGCGACCCGGGATCGCGTTGCACTCCAGCCAAAAAAAAAAAAATGCTTCTTGGTTTTTTCACAAAAATTGTCACAAAGATGCTCCAAACGCAGGTTTTTTCAAAGAAACAAGAGTTTTTTAGTAGGGCAACTTAATATTCAAGCTTTTGTCCCTAGTATTGATATGCAATTCATGGTAATGTTAAATTCTTAAATTTTTAACATTACCATGAAATGACTTGGGATGTTTGAGAGTGGTTCCGACTTCATTGGATTTTATATGGAGAAAGTAGAATTTTAGATCTCACTCAAAATCTAGCAGACTTATCAGTTTTCCAAGATTTCAGGATTGGGGGAATTCCAATGTTTCCACTGGATTTTGTCATGTACTAGGGTATGGGACTTGTATTTAATCAAGAGTACCAAGCCCTTTATGTACCTTGATGTTAGTGACATTGGCTGTCGAACCCCTCTATCATAACCCTACTAAAAATGTGTCCATCACTCAAAAATGTTTGACTTGACATGCTACATTTTTTCTATCTTATGCTAATTGCTTAGAGAATGATATTAATGACAAAGATCCCAAGATAGGAAATGATTTTGATGATATGTAGCTATTTGTTGTAGCATGATTTTTTTGAATGCTAGAGGCCATGTAGAGTCCATTTGTTGATGTATTTTCGGTTCAGAGATGGATTGCACTCGATGCTATTTTGGTTATGTGCGCCCTTACATGTTATATAAATGACAAATTGTAACTTGTGGACGTGGTTGATGAAGATTATAACTTCTAGATGATTGATGTTATATGGTTTAATCCATGTTTTTTATGCTTTTTATATCTAATTCATCATTCTACATGTTTTTGTTGACATATATGCATTCAAATATATTAGAAAAAAAATAAATAAAAAAAAAAAAAAAAAAAAAAAAAAAAAATATTATATAAATATATATATATATATATATTAATATTATATAAAATTCGCTCCTGATTCACTCCCAAACCGGGAGCTTTTGAAAATGCCACTTCCACTCCCGCTCCCAAGTAACCTTGGGTAGGCTTGTGACACTGACCTATCCAACTTGTAATCACATTTTATATTATTTTTAGGGCTTTTAGTCTAGTTTAAGGAAAAATCAACTTGTTTGCCCTCATGTAAATAGAGAGAGGTCGATTTAACTGAAGACCAGTGTCACACACACTTGGAGAGTAATGCGCAACAGCTAGACTAGTTTCTCTTGTGATATGGAGCATTTTGGAGTGTTACCCAAGTGCTAGATTTTGCTGTAACGCCGCCAAAACAAACTCAAACTGTTCCTCTGGTTCTAACTTCTGAGAATGTCTGAAATCATGTTCCATTCAAACTATTTCTGGAAAGAGTGCACTTCTATTGTGATATATCAGGAAGCTACCTTTGTCTGTTCTGCTTCATTAAAATTTCAATGTGCTAGTGTCTGCTCTGGTTCATTGTCTCTTTCAGAACTGCATTACATCTAAATTTTCTGCTGGAATGTGTCCTAACAGGAGAGAAACATCCGGCAAAACAACTCCTCCTCATTCAGCATCTAGTATGAGGTATTTACTATTTCCTCTTTTACGCTTCATGTCACAGGCATTACACTGCCTGCAGTCTAGGAATGGTTTGGATATGACAATTGGGCACCAATTCTGGGCACAAGTCATAAAACTTTGCAATGCCTACAATTCCTCCACAAGACCTTCAATTACTGTGTCTGATATATTTCCATCTATTCATCAATAAATGGTACCTAGTGGTGATGGAAGTCTCATCTGAAAACTTTATAAAACCCTTAGGCCCTTATAATATTTTTTTTTAATCCATCCTTTTAAAAAAAATTAAAGGTCTAGACTTTAGAATGTAAAAAATTTAACAACCTAATATTCTTTAAATATCCAGACTTCCCTTTTATAACTCAGGCAGATCTTTACCTTCTCATTTCCCAAATACCTCAACTCTAATCCTCACTTGCTCATGGGCTCCAGCATTTGGTAACACTTCAATACCATGTATATATTTGAGAATACACAAGAATAACCAATGCTGCAAAAGTCAGACTCAGGAATAAATCGGCAAGGGTCTGAAAATTGAAAAAGTAGTAAAAGTCGAGAGAAAATAAAAAATATCAGCAAAATTAAAAAAGTATGGTTGAAAAACTCACTATTTGGGGATTTTATTTGGATTTAATCTTGAGTCTGGTAACACTGAATAACACAAGAATGTGAAACAGAAACTTTTATTAACTGAAGTCAAAGATATATAGGGGTCGATACTCATCCAACTCCTAACACTTGATTAGCTCTTAACTCTAATGATGGTAACTTAATATGGACGTGACATTTATTAAATTTATAAAATACTAACATTGGCATGTAGTATGACTAGAGCATCAATACTCCAACATGACTAGGCCTGTATCCATGCTAACCTATAACACTCACTCTTGATTTTGTGTCTTTTAGGAATGGAAAACCAATCTTCTTTGTCAGTTTTCTCAATGGTTATCTTCAGATCAATTTCATATTTGCTATGATAAACACTATTATTCATCATCACAAAGCTTTCACCAAGAAGATATATTTCTCTAAAGACAAAATCAAGTCCAGATGACTATGCACATAACTTTCCCTTCAACTTAAATGGAAATAGGAAGGATCTACACAAGCATTTTCATGTACAATGTTTTTTGTTTTCATATAAGAATTTTTGTGCATGCTTCTAGTCAACACAAACACAGGCACGTAAACTTGTGAAAGCAAGCCTTTGGCTAAACTCCTGCAACTGGGGGTTATGAATTCTGCCAAATTCAACCAGGTCTTGCACCCATACCCACCCACTAACACTAACACGTAATGGTGTACAGCAAATACAAGCACAAGCACATGTATGTCATAGGTGAGACTTCAGCCTTGGTGGTGACTTTTAACATTGCCCCACAACCCAGTAAGCCACCACTGAATCATATAAGCTGCCTCAAAATCATAACAACCTGTCCTGACACATTGCTGGAGATATATTCATTAGAAACAAAAAAGGAGAATGACTGCTTACCATCTGTGGATTTCTAGTCATCGCCCACACCTCCACAGGAGCTTCCCGGAATAAAATGAGGAGATACCTGTTATTCAAAATAAACATTCAGTTAAAACTTTCAAAATTAGCTTGCTTCATTTTAATCAACTGATTTACATTATGAGTCAACTAGATCATTCAAATGCATTACATATAAAATTGGCTGGGTTATATCCAATGAGAAAATGCAGATAATTTGCAGACATCCTTCAAGGAAGGGAAGTCAAGAGAGGCTTACAGCAAAGACAGGAAAGCAAGGGAAATGTGACTTCCTTAAATGAAAGGAGGTCAGTAGAGGCTTACAGCAAGACAGGAAGGCAAAGGGAACATAAAATATAACAAGCTGGAAGAGTTCAGAAAGTACTCCGCACGAAAAGAAAGTTCTTACCAAGAACAAATTGCACCATGTGATAGCCTCGATCATAACAGATTTTTAGAAAAGGGCCCCTTACATAAAGGTGGGACGTCCAGCATAAACCATAAAACTTGTGTGTTTACAAATATTAAAATATCAGTTACTATTTGGGTAGCTCCATAGCAGTTTTTGAGTGATCATACAATCTATTGGAATTTGATTAAACACGCAGTAAAATAAAGTTACTTGTTGACTTCATCATTCACATCACTCATTTTCATATTTTTTCTATGTATGGATTATAAGAGAGGCCAACTGCATTCTTCAGGGGAGCAGCCTGTACCTTATTGCCACCAGCCTTATGCAATTATGCTTCACCCTCTATTTCTATAATTGGAGGTTTCCAAACGGGTTGCCAAATTGAGCATAAAATGTGCTTGTCTTGAGCTTATCATCTAATTATTACTGCTCTCAACTTCAGTGGTGTCACTCTCTCTTAGTTGTTTCGAATCAAATGTTATAGCTATTCTGAAAACCACTGACGTTTCCAACTATATGTTTTTTGAACTTTCATCTCTAATACTGCAATTAGTCTCATTGTGTATAGAATCTTCTGGATACATCACATTTAGATTGGTTTTATCAATGTTTTGGAACAGAGAATTAAACCACATTCCTCTGGTTCAAAATGTTGATAAAACCAAGATAAATACAATGTATCTGGAACATTTTATAAATTTTATTCTTTTTTATAAGATTTTACCGAAGAATTGAGCATGACAGCACCATGATCACCATCTGTAACTTCACAACAAACCCGCCATAAGTCCTGTGCTTGTATTATCAAACAGGTAACAAAAGTCCTGTTGACCGCACTTTGTCAACATCTCAAGGAAGCAGAATGCAGAGACATGAAGAAATTTTTTTCAAGGATCAAAGTCATCAGCCAGCAATATTGTATGATTGTAAATCCAATTTCTGCAAGTTGTATTGTAAATGATGCTAGTATGACCATTTAAATATGTAACAACACCTACGTAAGCCTCTGATTTTGGCAAAGGATTTCATCCTAGGAAGTTTTTTAACCTCACCGAATTATGTGTGTTTCTAAACACAAATAATCAGCAGAGTTTTTCTTTCAGCTTAAGCCTCAAAGCTAGGGTGGAATAAGAATTTCTTGACAAGGTCTTAGGTGAGTTGTAGTGTTATATCGAGTCTTTGTAAAAGTCTGTTGGGGAATAATTTAAGCACATTTGGCTAAATTATTTTATTACAAAGTTACAAATACACTTGGTGTATACTAGATCATATCGTGTCGCAGAATTGGGTAAGTTGTTGAGGGTATGGGTCCTTCAAATTAAGCCTGACCTCAACCCTCAAACACCAAAATTCGGTCCCCATAATAGACTTGAAACTCAGCCTCAGCAGAACTGAAGTACAACCTTCAACAACGCTGAAACTCACCTTCAACTAGGTTGACACTCGAACTCTAGAAAAGCTATACAACTCGTTTTCTAACCAGGACCAAAAGCCTTCCCAAAGAGTGCCAAAAACCCTTCCCACAAAAAACCTCTCCAACTCGGCTTCACTTCACTTGGTTCATAAGGTATGAATGTCAAAGTTGCTCCTTCGCTTGCTTAGAGAAACCCAAATTGGCTTGAGCAAGTCCTAGGTTGGCAACCTCTAACATACTTGTGCACATCAGCAAAATTGGAAGGCCAAAAATAACCAGCTCTCAAGATCTTGTGGGCAGTAGTCTTAGCAGCATAATGCCCTCCACAAAATCTTGAATGAAACTCAATGAGAAGCTTCTTGGCTTCAACTTCATCAACACACCTAAGTATCACCACCTTTGGATTTCTCCAACCTGGACCATCCTTCATAATGCAATACTTAGTATTCCACGAGGACATGTCCCCCAAGGTGGGGTGCACACACCAGACGCTTCCCACACACCCAAGGCGGGGGGACGCCTGGGAGACGTTTCCCCACATCCCCCTTTTGGGGAGACACGGGGGGAAACATTCCCTAGTGTGGGGGACGCGTCTTCCCAAAATAGGTGCTTTTGGACACACCCCCTCAAAAGGGGAACGCCCAGAAGCACCCTTTTTTTAGGGGCTACACCCAGTAGTACCCCTTCTGAGTTTTGACTTTTGAGAACTTTTGTATGGGAAAGCCTAATATTCAAGCTTATGGCCCTATTATTGCTATATAATTCATAGTAATATTAAATTCTTAAAGTAAAAGTGGCATTCTCCTTTATCTTTCATTTTCATCATTTTACTTAAATTTTTAACATTACCATGAAATGACTCAAGATGTTTGATAGTGGTTCCAACCTCATTGGATTTCATATGGAGAAAGTAGAATTTTATATTTCAGTCAAATTCCAGCAGACTTGACAATTTTTCAAGATTTCAGGATCGGGGGCATTGCAACGTTTCCATTGGATTTTGTTATGCACGAGGCTATGGAACTAATATTTAATCAAGAGCACCAAGTCCTCTATGTACCTTGATGTTAGTGGCATTGGTTGTCAAACTCCTCTATCATTACCTTACTAAAAATGTACCCATCACTCAAACGAAATCTTGACTTGACATGCTACATTTTTTCTATCTTATTTTAATGCTTAGAGGGTGATATTGATTATGAAGATCCCAATAGAGGTAATGATTTTGATGATATGTAGGTATTTGTTGTAGCATGATTTTTTTAGATGCTAAAGGCCATCTAGAGCCTATTTGTTGATGTATTTTCAGTTCAAAGATGGATTGCACTCGGTGCCATTTTGGTTGTGCACCCTTACATGCTATATAAATGAAAACTTTTGCTTATTTGTATATAAATGGTTTGGATTCATATGGATGCACATTTTTTCTTTAAAATTTGAATATTTTAGGTGTTTTTGGTCGACTAGTTTTTGTTTAGAGGGCTTTTCTGTTCGATTACTAACTACCATAGTCTATTTTGCTTAATACTAATTAAATTCTAAAATGATAAATGATGAATTTAAATTTTAAATCCATTTACATTCTAGAATGATGATTGATAAATTTAATTTTTAAACCAATGTAGATTATAAAATGATGAACATGGATTAATGTATTTCATTATTTAATTCAATTATGTGTGGATAAATATATTTATGCTTTCATTATTGAATATATTGTTATGAACATAAATTATGTAAAAATAAATAAAAATAGATAATAAATAATAATCATAATAATATAAATATTAATAATAAGTAATAAGTAAATTAACTAATGGTTAGTTATTTAATAATGAAAAGGCATGTCTTAGAGACATGCCTGTTCATGAAATGGTACTTACCTTGCTATATATACAAGACCCTCATTCTCATTTGTAATCATCCTACATCAATTATTTTATATAATATACAATTTACACTTACTGTCCTACAATGGATGTATTTGTCTACGAAGTATTTAATATTTTTGTTGCGTAGTAACGACCACTAGTCGTATACGCAACGGAAATATTAAAATACTTCATAGACAAATATATCCATTGTAGGACAGTAAGTGTAAATTGTATATTATATAAAAATATTGATGTATGATGATTAAAATGAGAATGAGGATCCTGTATATATAGCTAGGTAAGTACCCTTTCATGAACAGGTGTGTCTTTAAAACATGCCTTTTCATTATTAACTAACTAACCATTAGTTAATTTACTTATCACTTATTATTATATTTACATTATTATGATTATTATTTATTATCTATTTTTATTTATCTTTACATAATTTATGTTCATAACATTGATTTTTCCTTCAGAAAGCTTTGTCCTCAAAGCTTGTTGATGAAAGGGCTTGATCTCTTTTCTGCTACGAATGTCTTCTGTTTAATCTCTTTTTCTACTACGAATGCCTTCTCATCTCGGAACAATCATCTTTGTTGATACAAGTTGATATGATCTTTGGAGTGATATATAAAATTATCTTACTGAGAATGGATCAAACCATCCTAGATTAACCTATTATGGAATCTTCTGATCACTGGAACTTTGTAAAAAATTGTTATTAGTAGACTGAATTGAACTCACTTCAGTATTCTTTGTAACATAAGTTTTTTGTTTATGTTCTAAGTGATACAGATTTGTAGATTGATTAAGGTGTCTACGTGATTCAGATGTAGATGAGGAGTTTTTCTTGTTTGAACTTCCTTTAATGTTTTTATGACAGTTTCCTGATTTCCATGAGGCATTGTTGTTGTTGACTTAACTGCTGAATCTTTATTTGGGGTGTCCTCTGTTTGAACGACAACCTCTTAGTACTTTTTTACTTCAATGGGGTTTGGATTTGCCTAAACTACGAGATTAGTGGTCTTGATGTTTGTTTCTTCAGTTTGGACTGCTACATCTGGAGATTTTGATGCTTCCTTTGCAACGAGTTCTTTGAACCTATTCGTCAATGATTTATTTTCATCCTTGAGTTTTTTAATCTGTTTGAGCATATTTTGATTATGATTTTTGAGACATAACCATTCCTCATTCTCTGAGTCAACTTTATTTTGGCCTTCACGCTTCTCGTCTTTTAAACACTTGATTTGTTCTACTAATGTTTGGTTAAGGCTCTTTAAACGTAAATTTTCTTCTTCTTCTTTTAATAAACTCCCTTTGAGCTTCTTCTTTGATGCTTTAGCTTTCTTGACTTGTTCGAGTAGCTTTTCTTGGTGATCTCTGAGGCGCGAAATTTCTTTGTCTTTGTTGGAGATGATCTTCAAGCTCTTTTTGCTTCTTTGATATAGTTTTTTTATTATCTTGAAACATCAAATCTGAGATATCCTTAAGGTCATCTAATGAATATTTTATTGATTTTGATTTACTTGTTATGTCTCAAAACATGACCATCTTTCCTTTATAAGGAAACGTCAAAGCTTGTTTATTCATGTTTAATATGAATGTACCCAAATCCTTAAACCAGGTTGACCGAGTATGATGTCAGTGTTTTTATCCATCCTTAGAACATGAAATTGAGATATATAGTCATGATGACCTATTGTCACTTGTACATAACTAATTTTACACTCGTTTTGGTCAAAAATATTTTTCTTTACACCAATGCTTAGCTCTGGAATTAATAGTTGATTTACCAAGTTGATGTTGATATAATTTTTATCATTGCTTGGGTTGATGGCGACATTAACTTCTCTTCATAAGATACTTCCTTTTAATGTAATTACTCCATGATCTATAACTGAAAGACAATTATAGGAAAACCTTTCATACTTCGTCATTTTAGAATTGGGCTCCATCATTCTTTTTTCAATGATTGATCCCATTTTGTTTTGTCGAGATGACTTTAGCTATATATTTAAAGTTCCTTTAGACTTTGTACTTCAAGCCTCCTTTAAAAGTGTTTTTTAATATAAATACATTTTTTATAATTCTTCAAAACTCTTTTAATCCAATTTCCTATTATCCTTAATATTTCAAAACTCCTTCGTATTCTTTTTATATATTTCTACTTACGTTTTTTTTTTTCCTTTTGTACTTTAAAAAGAATATTTAAATATTGTTTCAATTGGCTTCAATTAAATATCTTATTTTCCTTTGTATTTATTTTTTAGATTTCATATAACTCTTTAAACTTTAATTCAACTTCATTTTAACGTAAACTCTTAACTGATATTTTCTCCTTATGTAATCTTTTATAATAATACCCACTTTGTACTTATATATATTTTCACTAATTTTATGACTTGAACTTTTCTTTAAATAACCGTTTATAATATAATACTTATCTTTATATATCCTTTATTTATACTATTTTTTTCTTTTTGAAAAGTTACAACCCTAGTGAAACGTGGCTATTCACCTCTTTGGGGTATAATATAAAATATATGTTCAGTTATGTACTTTTGACTCGGTTAATGTTCTCCACGTAAAAAGTAAAACTTACCATTCACATAAAGAGATTTTGTATTCCTTTTGTTTTTCTTTTACTTTTAAAATACCATGGGTTTCTAAAACCTCAGTTAATGTTCTCCACATAAAAAGTAAACTTACCATTCACATAAAGAGATTTTGTATTCCTTTTCTTTTTCTTTTACTTTTAAAATACCATGGGTTTCTAAAACCACGGGCTTGTAAGCCGCTTAATGAAGAATCAAGATAATATTATCTACTCTTCCTTCTCTTACGTATAGTTTTAAATATATTTGGAAAGATTCCCTCTTAACTTTATCATGCACTTTTTATCAATAATGTAGAACCTTTTTATATATATGAATGTTCTCCTTCAAAATTTACATCTGACTATGTTTATTTATTTATTTTAAATCTTTTTTTTAATCTTTATATGTACTTTCTTTTCTTTTTTTCTTTTTTCCTTTTTTTGAATTTGATTTTTTTCTATATTTTTTTCAATCTTTTTTTACTTTTTATTTTCTCTCCATATATATATTAATTTTATTATTATGATTGAATGGCCAAATGCTTGATAGCGAAATGGAGAAACTCCAAATTCTTGTATCAAAACGCTTCAATGACAACAATGTTGATGAATTTGACGACCAAAGGCCTGGATCGAAGAACACAGCGTTGTGCAGCGGTTGAGCGACCAGAGGATCAAACATCGTTAATACCAATGTAACGACCACTAGTCGCATACGCATCGGAAATATTAAAATACTTCGTAGACAAATACATCCATTGTAGAACAGTAAGTGTAAATTGTATATTATATAAACTAATTGATGTAGGATGATTACAAATGAGAATGAGAGTCCTGTATATATAGCCAGGTAAGTACCCTTTCACGAACAAGCATGTCTCTAAGACATGCCTTTTCATTATTAACTAACGAACTATTAGTTAATTTATTTTACTTATTATTATATTTATATTATTGTGATTATTATTTATTATCTATTTTATTTATTTTTACGCAATTTTTGTTCATAACATATATATATATATATATACATATATATATATATATATTATATATACTAATATATTTACTATAAAAAAATTATATACCTCGACATCTCCCCGTCCCCCCTAAATTTCCCTCAGATTGAGGGTACTCCCACGCGTCACCCTTGTGCGTCACCTCGCATCTACGTCCCCCGTCCCAGAATCTTGGTGGAACATTAGCAATACTTGGTTGCTCTAAGCCTTAATGCTCTTCTTTTATGGCGAACTAAATGGTTAGGACACGAAAAAATTTGCAAGTAATAGAAAATGTCTTTATACCATTCAAGTTGGCTTAACCTTTGAAGTTTTCATGAAGTTGATTCCAAATCATTTTGAAAAATCATTCCTAACGCCTTCTCATTCCCCTCAGTCAAGACTTTGGCCAATACTTGGTGCTTCGCTAGTTTGGTAGGTCTAATATCTAAATCATATTCCTGAATCTTTGAGACCCACCTAGCTCTAGTTCCTAAGCAATCAGTTTGAGTTAAGATGTCTTTCACAACAAAGTGGGGAACAAATGCAATTACTCTAGAATATCCCACATAAACTCTAAATTGCTTAAGAGACTTGACTAAGTGTAACGACCAAAAGTTGTATGCGCAGTGGAAATATTTAAAATACTTCATAGGCAAAGGCATCCATCGTAGGATAGTAATTGTAATTGTATATTGTATAAAAGAATTGATGTAGAATGATACAAATGAGAATGAGGGTCCTATATATATAGCCAGGTACATACCCTTTCACTAACGGTTATGTCCTTAGGGACATACCCTTTCATCAATTGCTAACTAATTAATCATTAATCTTATTTGTTGTCTTTTACATTACTTGTGTTTATTTTTATATAAATTTAGTTTGTTACACTAAGGCAGAAGCTTGCTTCTCCACGGTGTTATACTTTAACTCAAACCCTTGAAGGGATCTACTCATAAAAGCAATAGGTTGCTCATACCCTTCATTATTCTTTTGAAGCAACAGTCTAGCAATAGTATCTTCAGATGAAAAAGAGAAAATCAAGAACTCCTTTGAATAATTAAGGCTCATTAGAACATGTGCTTTAACAATAGAATCCTTAATTTCTAAAAAACATTTCCTTCCTTCATTTCCCCAAACAAGCTTAGCATCTTTCTTTAAAAGGGTTTGAATGGGTTTAGCAAATTCAACATAATTTGGAATGAACCTTCTAAGGAAATTTATCTTTCCCAAAAAGAATTGAAGGGATTTAAAATTGAGGCAAAGGAATCTTTTGAATTGCCTCAACTCTCTTAGGGTCAATCTTGATTCCATCCTTTGAAATGATGTGACCCAACAGCTTCTCTTCAGTCACTCCAAAATAGATTTCGCAGGATTTAAGGATGTCACATACTCTCTACACCTATCAAAAAATTGTCTTAGATGGCCTACATGATAAATTCCATCTTTAGAAAAGACAGATAGGTCATCTTCATAAATTTCAATGAATTTCCAACCCTTGAAAGCATAGTCCATACCCCTTTGAAAAATTGCTCCAACATTTGTTAATCCAAAAGGCATCCTCAAATATTCAAAAGTATCCCATGGCGTGGTGAATGTTGTCTTATGTCTATCTTCCTTCTTCACCATGACTTGGTTATAACCTGAAAATCCATCTAATAAATACATCATTGTAAATCATGTTACCCTTTGTAATAAACTTTCCATGATAGGTAAAGGGTAATTATCCTTTTTACAAGCTAAATTAAGATTTCTAAAATCCACACATAGCCTGGTTTATCCATTCTTCTTTCTTATAATAACCAAGTTTAAGCACCATGTGGAATGTCTAGTGTGAGCTATGATTCTAGCTTGGAGCATCTTTTGCAACTCCTTTTGCACCAAGGGAGATAACTTAGCATCTTTTTGCCTAAAGGGTTTGGCATCCTCATCTTCAAGAGGGATGGTATGTTCCATAACATCCTCCCTATATCCTTTTAACTCCTCATATCAAAAGGCCAAAACATCCCTGTATTCTTAAAGTAAATTGATCAATTTTTTCCTTTCCTCCTCATTGGTACTTTTCCCTATCTTGATAATCTTTGGATTATGAGGGGTACCAATGTTTACTTCAATGAATTCCCCTAGGTCAATTTTCTTATCATCTTTTCTCTTTGAAGCATCGTGCCTATCAAACATTTGCTCCATGGATACACAATCCCTAGGAGTGGGATTTGACACAGCATTACACTACTCATACTTGCAACCTTCTTTTTTGTAGCTAACTTTAAAATCAGAAAATTCCTCCATATTATTCAAAAATCGAATCACTTGACTTTCATCATTAAAGACTCGCTAATGCTTAATATTATCAGGAACTGATGGTCTAAAGATAACTTCCATCTTAATCTTATTATCTATCAAACTCTCCCCAAGCTGTAAAGTAGATGCAGCAACAACCAGCTCATCAACTTGTTTATTTCCTTCTCTAGGGACTGTTTGAAGATCTAATGCATCAAAATATTCTATATTATCCCAAACAATATTATGATATTTCATCAATCTATCATTCTTGCATGCAAATTGTCTCTTTATTTGAGGAATGACTAAGTCAAAATCCCCCTTGATACTAAGCATTTTAGTTTTCAAATCCTTTGCCAACTCTAGACCTAAAAATAAAGCTTCATATTCTACAACATTTTTAGTTGCATCAAATTCCAATCTATAGGAAAACTTGAATATATGATGAAGAGGGGAGCTAAGGACAATTCCAGCACCCTTACCAAACTTTGAATGGGCACCATCAAAATTCATGTGCCAAATCCAATCTTTCTTACTTTCCACCTCCTTCTCCAAGGGAGCAATAGAATTAGCCAAGATAGCATAATTTCCCAAGTTATCAAATTCATACACGATTTCTTTATGAGGCTCCTTGGGATTTTCCACATGATACTTTCTCTCCAACTCCTTTTCCAATCTAACCATGATGCCCTCACTATTAGGGATGGTAGCATAACTTAGATCCATTTGCAAACTACCCCCTATATCATCTCCCCACTTCTAGACAACAACATCCCCCAAGCATCAAGCACATAAATCACCGTGATATTCATGGTGATCATAATATCAGGATGCACCACCAAGTGGACTTGAGGATCCTTTATCAAACCACAAACTTCAATAATTTTTTAATCCATAGCACAAATGTTGTGGTAAGGTCTAGAAATCCTCAAGTTTAATTGATCCATGACCTTTTTATTCATTACACAAGATGATGCCCCAAAGTCAAACATACAATTGTGCAAAAGCATTCCATTGACCAACATAGTGATAAAAAAAGATTGATGGTCTTTGTTATCTCTACACATATCACTACTTTGCAAAGTGATAGGGACATCCTCATATCTATCCTTAGAAATATTTGACATCTCTTTTCCATGAGGTGCATCAATGGCTTTCAACAACTTATACCTTTGGGAGGGAATATTCATGATTTCAATCACAAGTATTAAAATCTTTGCATTACTTATCCATCCTCCCAAATCAATATTTAAACCAGATGTAGGTGGAGTGAAATTTTTATGGGCATTTTGATTTCTTTCAAAATTTCTTGCTCTTTCTCTCTCTTTGACCATTTCTAACATCTGCTTTGATGAAGGATTTTCTCCATACAATTTAGTGATCCTATCCACCTCTTCAAAATTATTCACTCTATGGGAGGATGGAGACTTCTTACTTATCTTTTGGCTATTCTCCACAACTCCCATCCAATTCTCCATGCACAAATGATGCTCCTTGTCAACCACATTTATTTGCTCACTTGTCCCAACCATTCCTCTTTCTAAAATCCTTATAGCACAAGGACAAGTGGCTTCATCATGCATTTCATCACAAGGTCTACAATATGGGATTGGATCATCGACTACATTGGTAGACTCAAGTGGATTTAGTGGCCTATGCTCATTAGGAGGTCCCCTCTTTTTCCATTTATCATTGCCTCGATTTTGGAATCTCCCAACTTGATTTCTCTCCATGGCCACCAATCTATTTTGGATGGCATTCATTTGACTAGTGTGACTTGCCTCCATATTCTTAATGAGTTGGGTTAATTCTTTGATAGGATCATGTATAGTCTCTTCCTTGGCCTTGCCTTCGGAATCATTAGATTTTGATGGCCCTCTATTGAAACCAAGAATTTCATATTTCCCTGATTGCTTTCTAGCCCTTTCCATCTTTAAGGCTTCAATTTGAGCTACACCCAAATTTGCAGGCTCTTTCCTCCTCAACTCAAAAGCAGTGTCAACACCAAAAGCATCCAAATATGAGCACAAAATAAATTCATCAAGAGGTTTAACAGTAGCAAGCATGTTTTTCACCAATTCATTAAATCTCTTGTTAAATTCCTCCATGGTTTCATTCTCATTTTTCTTCATGTTGCTAATGGCATTGATCAAGTGACTATTTCCTTTCTTCCCTCCAAATTTTCCTATGAAAGCATTAACGATTGCTTGCAAGCAGTGTTGTGAAAATCGCGATTTAATCGCGCGTTTTTGAAAAAATCGCGATTTTTTCCCCTCGGCGATTAAATCGCGATTTTTAAGGGAAAAAATCGCGGAAAATTTTTTTTGCCGATTTTTTCAAAAAAATCGCGATTTTTTCGGTAAAAAGCGGGAGGGCGTGGGGCAGCGGGTGTTATAAGGAAAAAATGAAATTTTTTTTGCCCATTTGGACAGCGACGCGTGGAGGAAGAGAAGAAGAGCTGGGAGAGAGGGTTTGGAGGGCGATTTCGCCGATTCAAAGGGTCTACGCTCACTATTTCGAGAGGAGATCGCCATTTTCACTGTAGAAATGGTATGTAGGTTGATTTTTTTTAGTTTTCATTGTTTCAAAACAATGTTTTTCTATGTTTTTAATTTTTTTTTGTTGAAAAACTTCATATGGGCACCATTTTTTTTTGTGTTTTCATTGTTTTTAAAGAATTGTATTTCTTCATTGGATTTGGGATGGGTAGCTTGGTATGGCTATGGGAACCAATTTTTTTTTTTGTTTTCATGTTTTTTAAACATTGTTTATGTTTTTTCATTGTTTTTGGCATTTGCTTGCCATTTGGTTGGGTAACTTGGGTTTGGAACTTTGGATTCTATCATTCTAGATATTTGTAACTTGTAATTTTGTAAATGGCAAATGCTAAATTGTAATCCTAAATTCATATTTCCTAATCCTTATTAATTTTAATTTTTTCCCATAGGTTTGCAACTTCAAAGTTAAAAAACAAACATGCCAAGGAAATTGGATCCTTTCTGGGATTATGGTGAGCCTGCAAGTCCGAATGATAGACACAAATTGAATTGCAAGTTGTGTGGAAAGGAAATACAAGGGGGGGTGTATAGGTTGAAGTTTCACCTTGCACGAATCCCTGGACGTGATGTGGGGCCTTGTCCAAATACAACTGCTGAACTTATCCTACAAGCCACGAGAGCACTGGAAGAATTAGAGCAGACTAAAGATGCCAAAGAAGAAGTGAAAAGGCAACTAAGAAGGTCAGCTGAAGGAAGTGGTGCTAGTTCTACTGCAACATCAATCAATCCGATAGCTGCATCATCATTTTTTGTTTCTCGAACCACACCTGGTTCACAGCCATCTATTGGTTCAATGCTAAAAAGAAACGAGAAAGAAAAAGCTGACAACTTGCTAGCAAAATTTCTCCTCTGGAGTGATATTCCTTTCAGCATCGTAAGG